>CM051010.1:6296664-6306664 GCA_027704905.1 Muraenolepis orangiensis | reverse complement strand
CACTTCCACTCAGACACACCTATGCTGGATAAGGTGGCTACCTCAATTAAATAAGATAATAATAATAATAATTGTTATTATATAATATTATATAATAATATTAATATGATATATATATATATCAATATTATTATAATAATTATTATTATTATAACAATTATAACTACAATTATATATAATAATAATAATAATAATAATAATAATTAAATACAATTAATAGTAATGACAATTGTTATTATAATTATGTGATTATTATTATGTCATTTGGATTGTTAATTATACATTGTTCTCCAATCTCCGATCTTCTCCTGTGCTTTTCTATTTTCCAGTGGGTCACCACTACTAGAGAGAGGCACGCGTCCTGCCACACATCAAGCGCTCCTCCTAACTGTCAGAAGGCCAGAGAGGCACGCGTCCTGCAACACATCAAGCGCTCCTCCTAACTGTCAGAAGGCCAGAGAGGCACGCGTCCTGCAACACATCAAGCGCTCCTCCTAACTGTCAGAAGGCCAGAGAGGCACGCGTCCTGCAACACATCAAGCGCTCCTCCTAACTGTCAGAAGGCCAGAGAGGCACGCGTCCTGCCACACATCAAGCGCTCCTCCTACCTGTCAGAAGGCCAGAGAGGCTCTGTGGAGACGGCTGTGGACAAAAGCCCCCTTGAGGTATCGATAAACAACAATGGCCACTTGGACAGGCTGTCTCCCCACACTCCCGCTGTCTAGCCTTTCACATGAATATCTCAGATGGGAAGGGTTCACAATAGAAGTGCACCCAGGGACCCGCTGATGTGCACACTGCACACACGTCAGGAGTCAAGCCTGGTCTGTCACTGACTAACACCTCCATATAAAATACACTAACTGGGAGGACCATAAATATGTCGTCAGTCTAGGTGCTAACTATCAATTAGTAAGCTTGTTCTTAACAGCAAATCAGCGACATAGTTGCTTAGGCCAAAAAGGACACGTGTGTGTGTGTGTGTGTGCATGCGTGTTTGTGCACACACGCGTGTGTGCACATGCCTGCATGTGTGTGTGTATGCATGCATGCGTGCACGTGTGTGTGTATGTGTGTGTGTCTGTGTGTGTGCGTGTGTGTGTGCGTGCGTGTGTGTGTGTGTGCGTGCGTGTGTGTGCGTGCATGTGTGTGTGTTTGCGTATGTGCGTGTGTGGGTGCGTGCGTGCATGCCTGCATGCGCCTGGTGTGTGTGTGTGTGTGTGTTTCTGCGTGTGTGTGTGTGCTTGCATACCCTCCCACTGAGTTTTTTGTGAGTGCATCTCTCTTTTAGCGAGGAGCTATGCGCATGCATAGAGCCAAATGGAATGAAAGAGGAGCCAGTGAAGGTATGCCTGCATGTGTAATCTACACCTAGCGAGGGATCAACAGGTCAGCCCCTATCTTCCAACCAGCCATCGATCCATTATTCATATCAGACCCAGCTAGAATGAGACGCTCTCAGCCCTGGACTAACTGACAGTAACACACTCCTGTTGTGGAGCTGTTGTTTGGAGACACAGCAAGCAGCAGAAGAACGGCAAGAAAATGTCAATCAGAAAATATGATCAATATGAAACAACCTTATGTACTATATAAGGCATTTGTGGATGTGACAAGGCCTTTTCCTCTTCAAGATAGGATTCAATATTGGCCGTTTTTATTAATTTGCGATACGACCAGTGATGGGCGTGGGGTGACATGCGTTGTCTCTGTGCCCACGGCAGCATCTCAGCCTCCCTGAAAGTGGTACCCACCGCTCCTGCGTATCCTCTCCTCCAGGAGTTCTGAGTGTTCGCTGGGCGTCTTCCTGGTGAAGACCTGGGCCGAGCGCAGGAACATGGCCTCCACCGCCGAGCCCTTTAGCAGCGCTATCTGGTCCTCATGGTCCAGCCTCAGGAAGCCTGTCAGACGGGGGCATTGTCATCGCTCAAGTCGCTTCAAGACTGCTACAAGAATTTGTGAATTGATCGAATGTATTGATCTCGTTAAGTCACTGCATCCGGTATCGTATTCAGATAGCAATCAGTGGACTGTAGCCTAACATCACATCAGAATGTGTGAACATTGTGACGTTACCTAAAAGATACAAAGAGGACATTACCTGGGATATTTTTTGTAAACTCTACTAGAACTTGGACATGACTTGTGGCCATTTCTGTCAAGAGGAGGAAGTTTTCCTCTGCGTTGAATTGCTCTTGTAGCTAGGAAGAAAGAAACAGAGCCGTTTGGACGGGACGTCATCCCTTCTCTCTACCTTCCCCAGACCTCAGATCCCTGAGACCATCACAACTAAAACATTCACTTCACTCAATCAAATAGACACACACAGACATACAATTAATTCAGTTTTTAGTTACATTTCAGGTGCTGTAGGTAAGATGTAAAGGCTTTCATTTGAGCGTTATTTGTTAGAAATACCATAGCCATCCGTCAGCTGTTCATATTTGGTTCATTATTAATTTCTGACCAATCAGGACATCTCATTCCTGATTGTTTGGGGGAATCCATCTTGTTAATCTCAGGTGCATGAAAAGCCTAATGTCTCGATGGCGGAGAGACATAGGGAGGGAAGGAGCCCAGAAGGAGCGGACACTTTGATGCTTTAGTTTCAAAATCTCTTCTGCTCTTCTCTGTTCGTTGTCACTCTCTCAAATGGGACTCCCATCAGCGTTAAGTTACTAGCATGAGGCAGTGCTGACCCACAGAGACATGAAGGCCTATTGGACCCCTTCACCCTAAGACAGAACCTACCAGCTTCTTGGCCATGTCTTGACCCTTAAGACAGAACGTACCAGCTTCATGTCTTGACCCTTAAGACAGAACGTACCAGCTTCATGTCTTGACCCCTTAAGACAGAACGTACCAGCTTCATGTCTTGACCCTTAAGACAGAACGTACCAGCTTCATGTCTTGACCCCTTAAGACAGAACCTACCAGCTTCATGTCTTGACCCCTTAAGACAGAACCTACCAGCTTCATGTCTTGACCCTTAAGACACTAAGACAGAACGTACCAGCTTCATGTCTTGACCCTTAAGACAGAACGTACCAGCTTCATGTCTTGACCCTTAAGACAGAACGTACCAGCTTCATGTCTTGACCCTTAAGACACTAAGACAGAACGTACCAGCTTCATGTCTTGACCCTTAAGACAGAACGTACCAGCTTCATGTCTTGACCCTTAAGACAGAACGTACCAGCTTCATGTCTTGACCCTTAAGACACTAAGACAGAACGTACCAGCTTCATGTCTTGACCCTTAAGACAGAACCTACCAGCTTCATGTCTTGACCCTTAAGACAGAACGTACCAGCTTCATGTCTTGACCCTTAAGACACTAAGACAGAACGTACCAGCTTCATGTCTTGACCCTTAAGACACTAAGACAGAACGTACCAGCTTCATGTCTTGAGGAATTCGATGTTTGTTGTAGGCGTCTACTAGAAAACTCAAGAGTGTGTGTTGTTCTCTGGTGAGCTCCACACGGGCCTGGATGGAAAACCAAAGACGATATTGCTTAGGTCTGAAGTAGTTTGCTTATTTTTGACAGATTAAGAAAATAGATTATATCTCAATATTTAGGCCTGTATGTGTATAGATTATAATGTATTCTCATTTCACAGCACAAGTACAGTACAGCGAAAACAAGTTGGCATCTAAACCAGAGTGCAAATGTTAGAGTAAAGTTCATGGTAATATATAATGTACAGGGGTTAAATAAGATGTACAAGCAGTCTACTAGGTATAAATACAGGTGTGTATACTGTACTTATTTACAGAGATAGAGTGTAGTCCACTATGGTAGCATACTGGCCAGAGGTATAACTTATAGAGTAGCTATGAGATAGGTATATATATATATATATATAGATATATATATATATAAAAATATAATATTATATATTATATATATATATATATATATATATATATATATATAATATATAATATTATATTTATATATACAGGTATATACAAGTTTACAAGTATCAATGGATAGTGAGCAGGGGTATGCAGTTCTATAGTATTATATGTATTATACGTTTGGTGGTTAGTGTGGTTACATCTACTAGTTCATCCCTGTACGCTCCACAGCCTCTCATCCAACAGTTGGTTCTTGCCTGAGGCAGCCTGGTGCTGGTGGGGATCCTCTTGGTCTCGCTGGAGTCGGCCCCAGCCTCGGCCGGCCTCTCTCCAGCCTCCTCTCCCACAGAGGAGGAGGTCTTGGTGTTCTTCCGCAGCCTCTTAGATTTACACTGGATCTCAGTCAACAGACCTGTTAACAGAGGGCTCGGTCAGTTCTTAACAGCCCTGGAACCACTGCTCCTAACAGTTGGGAAAGGTCAAGGATTTCATTCTCATACGATAAGTTTGGCCTCGAGTCGCGCATCCATGGGATGAATAACAGATGCAATTCTTACCATCTGTAATGCATTTTAGTTGTTTAAAAATGCGAAAATAAATCATAAATAAATTTAAAAAAAATATTCAGATCATTTGGAAATAGATATTTCATAGATGTATGAATTGTGCTTTATACTTAGTATACCATATTATAGTACACTAAGTCAACTATATTATAGTATACTAAGTATACTCATGTAAAGCTTGCATAGTTATTATGTGCACTCTTGGAGTGTACGGTGTCTTGTTTTTCAAGACACCGTTTTCAAAAGAACCATAAGGTAGGAGAGGAACACAGTCAGTCAAAATGTCAGCGAACACTGACCAAGAGACCAAAGAAGAAGAGAACACTGACCAAGAGACCAAAGAAGAAGAGAACACTGACCAAGAGACCAAAGAAGAAGAGAACACTGACCAAGAGACCAAAGAAGAAGAGAACACTGACCAAGAGACCAAAGAAGAAGAGAACACTGACCAAGAGACCAAAGAAGAAGAGAACACTGACCAAGAGACCAAAGAAGAAGAGAACACTGACCAAGAGACCAAAGAAGAAGAGGACACTGACCAAGAGACCAAAGAAGAAGAGAACACTGACCAAGAGACCAAAGAAGAAGAGAACACTGACCAAGAGACCAAAGAAGAAGAGAACACTGACCAAGAGACCAAAGAAGAAGAGAACACTGACCAAGAGACCAAAGAAGAAGAGAACACTGACCAAGAGACCAAAGAAGAAGAGGACACTGACCAAGAGACCAAAGAAGAAGAGAACACTGACCAAGAGACCAAAGAAGAAGAGAACACTGACCAAGAGACCAAAGAAGAAGAGGACACTGACCAAGAGACCAAAGAAGAAGAGGACACTGACCAAGAGACCAAAACACCTTTTAAGAGCTGTCAGAATGGTCTTTGTTAAATATGTCATGCGGTCTGCCAGCTTGTAGGCCTGGACAGGGTGTGTGTGCTCTCTTGCTCTAACCAACTCTGTGTCCACAACGTGCTTCATAAAACACTCACAGCATCTACCATTGTTACAGCTTTTCTCTTTCTGGCCTTGTCTTAAGAGAACAGCCCTCAATAATCAAACCCTGCCTCTTGTACTAAAAAACAACTAAATTCAGAAGTTGTGTTGTGAAGATCATGCTAGTAGTCTTAGGTAGGTGCCAGCTCTTCATTGTGCTCTTTCGCCTCAACTGATTCCAAATCAGCCGTGACCTTCTTATATATGACGTCTGCCCTCCCACCCCCTATGCCTCTCCTAGCCATCCCTAGAGAAAAGGAGCAATCTAATCAGAAATCATCGGGCCATTTGGGAGTCATCGTGATAACGGGCGTGCGAATAAAGTTGTGTTGACTCTGGCCAAGCGGTGACACTCACACTCTGCCAGCATGCCCATCTCCTTGCACTTCCTCAGGCGACACTCCTGACACTTCCTCCTCATGTACACGTCCATCTCACACGCTCCTCCGCTCTTACACTGGTACACCGCCTGCTTGGTGACGCTCCTTCGGAAGAAGCCTGCACACATGTTAATGTTATCATTAGGGAATATACATATAACATGTATATTGTTATATCATATTACATGTTATGACATTACACTGTTATACTTTGCTGGACTTTCTGGACTCATTACAGTAACTGCACAAACTGCACTGTACTGCACTGTATTCATGATGCTGCACTACTGGCACTTTAAAATGCTTTTAAGATGCTTTGTTTGCACAATTCACCATATGTACATTTCAGTCACTTTACTGTTCTTTTTATTGTTCTATTTATTGTGTTCAGTATTTTTATTTTACAGTATCGTGTTTTAGAAAATTCATACTGCAAGAGGGAATGGGGAGGAAGCATTCCATTGTGCTTGCAAATCTAAATAATTTGTACTGCTTAGAATAAACAACCGACATATTACAATTGATCAGCTTGTAATTGAAGGATCAATATCCTTTGATGAAAATGGAAGTCCTCCCTTTCTGATAAGTCCCAGCAGGTGAACACATTGAGGGGTCAGAGGGGAATCCTCCAGAGCAGAACCCACACAATCACAATGATGTCATTAGACATTCTGACGGACAACATTTAACACAATGGCATAAATGAGTGTCCTCGGGTTCCACTCGCATTGTTGCATTGAAAGCGGAGAGGGAACCCGACCTGGCCTCTGTACGGCTTGTACCAAGCAGACACTTTTAGACCCTACCTGAGGAACATGGAAGAACACCACAGTGGCTGTGGAGATTGGAATTACACTTGGGTTCCATCAGCATGCAGTTAGGCGAGAAGAAAGAAGGGTTTTATCGTGCGGTGTGAAAGAGGAGCTGACGGAGGTACTGTCCAGTGAAGGGATGGAGCGTCCCTTCACAGAGAGAGCATAACACCCTGCCCATAACCAACTCAATCTCCTTCTTCTTCATGCATTTTAACCCCCAACCTGCCAACTAGATTTCAATCTACACAAACACCACACAGTTTCTTGTTTTTTCAAATTTGGATCTGGATCTGTAAAAAGAGTGTATGTGTGAATGATAGACGACTATAGCGATCAGTCAGTCTATAAATCAAATAGCTGCATTACTCCAAAACCCCTTTGAAGTCGGTGCATCAAAGTTATTTTCTGCATTCATGAAGAATGGGACTTCATGGGCTCATTAGTTTAATTATTCATGATGTATATTAACTGAGGTCAGAAATACAGGGAAACAATTTCCAGAAAAAGACCAACTGGAAGCATTTGGTGTATTTTACATTATTATATTTATATTTACATTTCCAATGCGTTTGTATTTTTATATTTCCATGACTTCACTTCCTCCTGCGTGACTCCTAACTCCTTTGTTCTCTGTAGTCATGATGCTGCTGCACTACTGGCACTTTAAATGCTTTTAAATATTTTTCAACACATGTTCATACCATCTATTTTTGTTCATTTTTATTGTATATATCATTTTGATGGTGTTGTTTTGGAGATGTATGCTGCAGGAGGGAATGGGGAGGAAGCGTTCCAATGTACTTGTTACAAATGGCCAATAGATATTGTGTATGTTGTATCTCACCTTTACAGCCCTCGCAGGTGAGGGCGTTGTAGTGGTACCCAGACGCCTTGTCCCCACACACCACACACAGCTCCTGACCCTTGACCCTGCCCATGTGCGACAGGTGCCGGCTCTTCTTGCACAGCTTGGGCACGGCCAGCGAGGCCTCCTCCGTGTCTGCGTGGTGGGTGACCTCCAGGGGGCCTTTCCTCAGCTCGTACATCCCAGCCGGGGAGTACCACTCCTCGCCGCTGTACTGGGGGTAGTAGTGGGGGGGCTGGCCCGGGTAGCAGGCCGGAGGGGAGTCCGGGGGCTCCATGGGGGGGTACTGCATGTTGGCATAACTGGGGAAGGGTAAGAGGTCTGTGTCCTGCAGGAGGGGACTGCTTCCTTGATCGGCCAGGATATCTGAGGGTGATGGGGTGAAGAGAGACACAGGGGGTGATGGGGTGAAGAGAGACACAGGGGGTGATGGGGTGAAGAGAGACACAGGGGGTGATGGGGTGAAGAGAGACACAGGGGTGATAGGGTGAATAGAGACACAGGGGGTGATGGGGTGAAGAGAGACACAGAGGGTGATGGGGTGAAGAGAGAGACAGAGGATGAAGAGAGACACAGAGGGTGATGGGGTGAATAGAGACACAGAGGGTGATGGGGTGAAGAGAGAGACAGAGGATGATAGGGTGAAGAGAGACACAGAGGGTGATAGGGTGAAGAGAGACACAGAGGGTGATAGGGTGAAGAGAGACACAGAGGGTGATAGGGTGAAGAGAGAGACAGAGGGTGATGGGGTGAAGAGAGACACAGAGGGTGATAGGGTGAAGAGAGAGACAGAGGATGATAGGGTGAAGAGAGAGACAGAGGATGATAGGGTGAAGAGAGAGACAGAGGATGAAGAGAGACAGAGTGTGATGGGGTGAAAAGACAGATAGAGGATAGAGAGAGAGACAGAGAGTGATGGGTGAAGAGAGAGAGACAGAGGATGAAGAGAGACAGAGGGTGATGGGGTTGAGGAGAGAGACAGAGGAGGAAGAGAAGAGAAGAAGATGGAGAGGGTGATGTTTCATTCATGTTCTGTGGTGTCTGGAGCAACAGTGGGACCTATTAAAACTGCAGGGTATTGTTTTCTGACCAGTTCAGCCATGATTGAGTTCAGTGGAGATACAGTGAGAAAATAGTGGAATACCAACCAAAACTGCCTCTATCAAGTGGACAAGCTATATGAATGTAATGGTGGACCAGAAGTCATAATGACATCAAAAGGCTCATAAAAACTACAATTGTGTTAATCCCATGACGACCTACTTTCAGTAAACCTCGAAATGAGGTTTGTGTCCGTATGTATACAATATTTTAAAAAACTATTCTATTCTTTGTATAATCTTTCATTGTTCATTTCTAAGAATTGGCAAACAGCTTTTTACAACCCCTCAGCTATGCGGAATCACTGCTCTGTAAAAAACAGTACAGACGTCCAGGCATGTCAGTCACAGTACAGACGTCCAGGCATGTCAGTCACAGTACAGACGTCCAGGCATGTCAGTCCCAGTACAGACGTCCAGGCATGTCAGTCACAGTACAGACGTCCAGGCATGTCAGTCACAGTACAGACGTCCAGGCATGTCAGTCCCAGTACAGACGTCCAGGCATGTCAGTCACAGTACAGACGAAGAAGATATCGGCAGTGTTTTGAACTGACCTGCCGGGAACTTGGATCGAACCATAGCCATCGTAACGCTGTCCTGGCCAGGGGAGTCCCTGTTCTCTGACTACCAGGATCCCGTGGAGCTAATCAAACATATTCCCTCTGGTTTGTGTTCAGATTCACAATGAGAGCAGACGGACGCACCGCTAGCTTGAGAAGAGCCAAAGGGGAGCAAAGGTGGCCATGGCTACTTATTAACCTGGGTGGTCACACGTTGACTTTTACAACGTCTTGCGTTACAGTTACATGTGAAACACTCTTCTACAGCGTGGTGTGTTACAGTTACATGTGAAACTGTAACACATCTACAGCGTGGTGTGTTACAGTATCATGTAAAACTGTTACACATCTACAGGGTGGTGTGTTACAGTTACATGTGAAACACTCTTCTACAGCGTGGTGTGTTACAGTTACATGTGAAACTGTAACACATCTACAGCGTGGTGTGTTACAGTATCATGTGAAACTGTTACACATCTACAGGGTGGTGTGTTACAGTTACATGTGAAACACATGTCTACAGCGTGGGTTGTTACAGTTACATTTATCTGAGTTATTTATTAGTATTATTAGTATTAGTAGTTTATTAGTATTTTATTACTGCCAATTGGCACTATACGTATTGTTGTGTATTGTATATACCTACGTATTACTGTAATAATACTGTAAATTGTGCAATTCATCTGTCAATACATTTCGATTTCATTTAGATTTCATTTAGTTATATTTTGTTTATACTAGTTTAGTTTAGTTTAGTTTGTTGTTATTTAGCTTTAGGTATTAGTATATTTGTGTGTGCATTTATTCCCCCTGTTTCAACTGTTGCACCTTAATTTCCCTCGGGATAAATAAAGTC
>CM051010.1:6259164-6291664 GCA_027704905.1 Muraenolepis orangiensis | reverse complement strand
ACATGGAAACAATGCAATCACGTTTAGACCAGTGATGAAAATATTCCCTCATCATCTTGTGGTTCTGTTTAACTGCTTTATGAATTGTTGGTGGTTTTCATGTATAGCACTTTATAACCTTTAGAACCTTTAGAACCTTTAGAACCTTTATAACCTTCAGTTAGTGTGTGACATCCCCATTCACATCTTATTAGATTACACATTCGTGTTTATTAGGCCTTATTCACTCTTTCACTCAAATATTTGTACTCAAATTAAAGTACATATTTATAGTTTTTGTTTTTGTTGTAGAAACATCCCTCAGGGTGAAATATGGGGTTACAGACCGGCAAGAAAAGAAAATGAAAGAAAGAAAAGCTGGCAAATAACTAAATGGCTGCTGTTCTTTTAACCAGATGTTCAGTTCCAGGGGTGTTCATCCCACACCCGGGCTGCTTGTGCCTCGAGGGGCTGTACGCAGGGGGAGTGGCCTATCAGTGAGGCCTATCAGTGAGGCCTATCAGTGAGGCCTGTTTACTGGTAGTGATCCTGGAAATGTCCATTCCCATGACTCTGGCCGTCGTCCTCTCCGTCCTCCTGCACGGTCCCCCCTCTCGTCTTCTTCTGGCCCGACCCGCTCTCCGTGGTCCCGTAGCTCTTCTTGGGCGTGCCCACTTCGCCGTGGAGCTCCGACTCCTCGGCCAGCTCGTCCTCGTCCAGGATGCCCCGCTTGTCCTCGCTGGAGTTCTCCGGGTCGGCCCACTCCTGCTCCTCTCCGGAGGCGAAGATGGCGTAGAAGATGACCCCCGTGTAATGCACCATGGAGGCGATCACAAACACGTTCTGCCACTCTAGACGACTCTGCAGCAAAGAGAACAACCAGAACCAGAAGCAGAAGCAGGAGTCAGAGAAAAATGATGTTTTAAAATGAAGTTGAAATGATAATAATAAGAAGAAGAAGAAGAATGACCGTTTGACCCAACCATACTTCACTACTCATGAACTACAACCAACCGCATGGACTACAAACAACAAATCAGAGTTAATTGATTGATTGATTTGGTTGATTGACAGACATTGAGGGTACTTAAAGGACACGGTTGCACATCAATTGCTGCACCTTGTGCTTAGTCAGCGCTCCGACAATCAGCGGACACACCATCCCCGACAGAGTTCCTACGCCGTTGGAGATTCCCATCAGGATGCTGGCGTAGCGCGGGGCGATATCCAGATGGTTGACATTAAACCCTGACAAGGCAGTCACACACACACACACACACACACACACACACACACACACACACACACACACACACACACACACACACACATGAAGAACATGGCCATTGCTATTGACAGATCTTGATTGGCATCTGTCATTTTTTCTCCAGTGTCACTCTGGTTCTGAAGTCCATGTGTCTCCTTTTAGCAGTTTCTTTAGAAACCTGCTGCACTTTGCTTGGTCAAGACACAAAGAAGAGTAGCAAAACACAAGGTGATAGAAAATAATAATAATAATAATAATAATAATACATTTAATTGATATAGCGATTTTCTCAATACTCAAAGACGCTTTTCAAAAAAATCACCTTGTTTCCCAAAATGAATAGGATCACAAGATGAATCAAATACCCTCGTCTCCTCCTACTACACGCTTCACCCAGCCATCAACAGAGCCTTGATTCTAATTCTAAAGAGTTCTGAAAATGTCTACATTTGAAGGTCCTATCCTATAAGAGGTGTTACCAGAAATGGCAAATCCACTGAATCCCACAGCCAGCACCAGGAAGGTGATGGCCACTCCGCGGGTGTGGGAGAAGCCCACCACCAGCAGCAGGGTGGCCTCCATCCCGAAGCCTGTGATGGAGAACAGACACATGGTCCTCAACTAACCTCCACAGCAACCAGTCATAGCAGAAGGAGAATTAACTTACTGTCTAAATGTGGAGGATAGAATCCTCTTTATTGGTCTCATGTACACACAGTGAGATGAGTTCCTCTCATTTAACCCATCCTAGTGTTAGGAGCAGTGGGTATCAGCTGTTGGATATCCAGCTGCCCGGGGAGCAGGGGAGGTCTGGTGCCTTGCTCAAGGGCACCTCGGCAGTGCCAAGGTGTTTTTTGGGGGCTTGAACCGGCAACCTTCCAGTTTCCAAGCCGAGTCCCTACAGAATGAGATGTCCTGCCACCCACATACCGTACGTTGAGGGCATTGGATGCATTGAGACATTAGATCTTTCTGCTGTACTGTACTTCTGCTGTACACTGACAAATTAGAATAATTATTACTAAATGTTTGTGACTAACACATAAGCCAGACTTTGGGAGGCTGAATGAAAAGTCATGTTTAAATATATAGCATTCTCGGGATAAAATGACTACTACTGGGATAAAATGACTACTACTGGGATAAAATGACTACTATTGGGATAAAATGACTACTACTAGGATAAAATGACTACTATTGGGATAAAATGACTACTACTGGGATAAAATGACTACTACTGGGATAAAATGACTACTATTGGGATAAAATGACTACTATTGGGACTTTGTGTCGATCTCAGTGAGGAAGCCAATCTACCTCCCTTTGTAATAGTGTTCATTTAGAGTTGTGTTTAAGTCTGTTGCTCAATCTGTAATCACTTCATCATACAATTATGTCATGACAGCATGCTTACAGGTGGGGTTTGAAAACATGCATTTACTTGGCATTTATAGTTGTAAAGACGTGGATTACAATGGCTGATAGTCAGCCATCAATTGAATTAAACACTTTGAGGTCTACTGGTGGACATTGATGAGGGTAGAGCTGGTGAGAGACGCCATGAGCTCCATGAGAACTGCCTTTCTGAATGAATATGGAGTATGTACACTACATTACATTACATTACATTACATTACACTACATTACACTACATTACATTACACTACAGTATATTACATTACATTACACTACATTACACTACATTACATTACACTACATTACATACACTACATACATTACACTACATTACACTACATTACATTACACTACATTACACTACACTACATTACATTACACTACATTACATTACACTACATCACACTACATTACATTACACTACATTACACTACATTACACTACACTACATTACATTACAGTACATTACATTACATTACACTACATTACATTACATTACATTACACTACAGTATATTACATTACATTACATTACATTACACTACATTACATTACATTACATTACAGTATATTACATTACATTACATTACACTACATTACATTACATTACATTACACTACAGTATATTACATTACACTACACTACATTACATTACACTACACTACATTACATTACATTACATTACACTATATTACATTACATTACATTACATTACATTACACTACATATTACACTACATTACATTACATTACACTACATTACATTACACTACACTACACTACATTACATTACATTACACTACATTACATTACATTACATTACACTATATTACACTACATTACATTACATTACATTAAATTACACTACATTACATTACACTACATTACATTACATTACACTACACTACATTACATTACACTACATTACACTACATTACATTACATTACATTACACTACATTACATTACATTACACTACACTACATTACACTACATTACATTACATTACACTACACTACATTACATTACACTACATTACATTACATTACACTATATTACATTACACTATATTACACTACATTACATTACATTACACTACATTACATTACATTACATTACACTACATTACATTACACTACATTACACTACATTACACTACATTACATTACACTACATTACACTACACTACATTACATTACACTACATTACATTACACTACATCACACTACATTACATTACACTACATTACACTACATTACACTACACTACATTACATTACATTACAGTACATTACATTACATTACACTACATTACATTACATTACATTACACTACAGTATATTACATTACATTACATTACATTACACTACACTACATTACATTACATTACATTACAGTATATTACATTACATTACATTACACTACATTACATTACATTACATTACACTACAGTATATTACATTACACTACACTACATTACATTACATTACATTACATTACACTATATTACATTACATTACATTACATTACATTACACTATATTACACTACATTACATTACATTACACTACATTACATTACACTACACTACACTACATTACATTACATTACACTACATTACATTACATTACATTACACTATATTACACTACATTACATTACATTACATTACATTACACTACATTACATTACATTACACTACACTACATTACATTACACTACATTACATTACATTACACTATATTACATTACACTATATTACACTACATTACATTACACTACACTACATTACATTACATTACACTACATTACATTACATTACATTACACTACATTACATTACACTACAGTATATTACATTACATTACACTACATTACATTACATTACATTACACTACATTGCATTACATTACACTACAGTACATTACATTACACTACATTATATTACACTACATTACATTACATTACACTACATTACATTACATTACATTACACTACAGTATATTACATTACATTACACTACATTACATTACATTACATTACACTACAGTATATTACATTACATTACACTACATTACATTACATTACATTACATTACACTACAGTATATTACATTACATTACACTACATTACTTTACATTACACTACATTACATTACACTACATTACATTACATTACACTACATTGCATTACATTACACTACAGTACATTACATTACACTACATTATATTACACTACATTACATTACATTACACTACATTACATTACACTACATTACATTACACTACATTACACTACATTACATTACACTACATTACACTACATTACATTACACTACATTACATACATACATTACATTACACTACATACATTACATTACATTACACTACATTACATTACACTACATTACATTACATTACATTACATTACATTACACTACATTACATTACATTACATTACATCACATTACATTACATTACACTACATTACATCACATTACATTACACTACATTACATTACATTACATTACATTACACTACATTACATTACACTACATTACATTACATTACATTACACTACAGTATATTACATTACATTACACTACATTACATTACATTACATTACATTACACTACATTACACTACATTACATTACATTACATTACACTACATTACACTACATTACATTACATTACATTACATTACACTACATTACATTACATTACATTACACTACATTACACTACATTACATTACACTACATTACACTACATTACACTACACACTGCTTTCCATTCACTCTCATGTACCTCCACAGTTCATGATCTTCCGGACATTGGTAGTGGACAGGATTTTCTTGCTGCGTAGGAAGTCGGCGAGCTGCCCTCCGATGGGGACCACGATAGTCATGACCAAGTGGGGTACTGCGGACAGGAGTCCTACCTGGGAACACATCCCGAGGGAGGAGAACACCTTGATTTAGAGCTTTCAGCTTCACCACTGTTCCAGAGCCTTAGTTTCCTTCACAGTGAGATGCATCTGTGGGTGGTGCTCATGATCACATCCATGGTGAAGGACTTTCCTCTTCACTGGATAGACTACTTCAGACACCACTTCACGCTGTGTGACCAGTAGGAGGCTTAGGCCTACCTTGCTGATGGGCAAGCCGAAGACCTCCTCGAAGTAGGCCGGTTGGCTGATGAGCAGCAGGTAGAAGGTCCAGCTGCGGCAGAAGTTGGCCACGATGATGGCGTAGACGGGCATGGAGGTGAAGAACCGGCGCCACGGAGTCTTGAATTTCTACGGAGGCGGAACGACGAGTCTCCATGAGGGTGAACACCTGTACAGGTGTTGGTAGGCTTGTGTGTGCGTTGGTGTATATTTGTATATATATATATGAGTGTGTGTGTTAAGGAAATGAAAGTTTGTGCCACACACACACCTACCTCAGTGACACTTAGTTGGTTGACTCTTTCTCCAATGGCGTTCTCAATGTAAAGCTTTTCCTCTTGGCTGATAGTGGGGTGGTCCGCGGGGCTACCGTAAGCTAGCAAGAGCCAAAAGACATACCAGATGATGCCAAACACACCTGGAAATACAAAACAACAGCTTCAGTCATTATTTCTGTGTGAATTCTGACTCATTTGAAGGATTGAAGGCAAGGCTGATTATTTAAAATGAGCCAGGACCTCGACATGGCCTCAAGAATGTCATTATTAAAGCAAAATGAAAAAAGCATTACTAACCGAGCCCAGACAGGAAGATGTTCATTTGCATCGATTAATCACCAGATTAAATCAATAGCTAACAACCTCAGCGTTATTGAATCAGGGTCCCTAGGGTGCTATCCATGCCCCGACCGTGGCGCTTTGATTAAACTCCCAACACAATTTTGGTTAGCAATTTACTGCAGACAGTTTAACGGTTGGTAGAAGCTGTGCAGGAAGTCTCAGACACCACTAGAGGCCCAGCTCATTCAGATACGGATGTTCTTATCTGATTCACTTTGAGCATTTCTTGTGAAACGCGTGTCCTTCCAGTGCCTCACCGTAGATGTAGAAGACCGAGGGCCAGCCCACGTACTGCACCAGTATCCCTGCTAGTGGCATGGCGATCACAGCACCCGCGTAGGAGCCTGCAGGACAACACGCGGCCCGGAGCTATTAGGCTTCAATATTACACTAACTAGATGTCAGTGATCCACATGAACGACACACCTGGACATTAACTACTGTAGGATTAGTATTGACTACTGTAGAGCAATGTGTCTGTGTGCACTACTTATAACACGATGGTCAATTGATGTCAACGTCCATACAGGACTAATAGTGGATAGTGTCTCCTGTCCATCAGGTGGGAATGAGCCAGAGGGTGTTTGATGTATTTTCTATTCCACAACAGATTCACAAACACTTGTTGGGAAAGGCCAGGGCAGAATGAGGGTGCTTCGGACAGTGAGAAATGTAGGCATCCATTGAGGAGAATAGAGGTCCCTCTGATTGGACAGACCCGCGCTGTTCATTCAGGGACAATGTCAAGAGGGTTTTGATGTGTGCGTTGTCATGGTATCAGTTTAATGTGTGAGATGGATATTTATTTGTTTGGGGGGGGGGGGGGGGGGGGAATGGCAGCAGACCAAATTAGAATGACCAATCAAACCAACCCTACGTAATTTCTATGGAATACGTAATGTGCCGTGGTTGTCATTGTAGTATTGTGCAGTTTTTGCTGTATTTTCGGTTGTATTGTAGAGTTGTGTCGGCCGGCTGCTGAGAGAACAGTAAACAGCGTCCGGTTCCTCGGGACACTGTTAGAACCGCCCCGCCCCGCCACGCCCCGCTCCGCCCCGCCCCCCTGCCCCGCCCCGCTCCACTCACCACAGAAGGAGGTGGTTGCCAGGCGACTACGTTCCAGAGGAGGTGCCCATTTGGCCCACATCCCGTGGCAGGCTGGGTAGGTGACCCCCTGTCAGGGTCACAGGGGTCACAGCATCACACCTCAGGGTCACAGCATCACACCTCAGGGTCACAGCATCATACCAAGGACACCCAGTGCCAAGAAACATCTTTAGATCACCTTCAAATCCACCCCAAAGGGCAATTGACATGTTTGCACCTAATGATGTATATTAAAAAACAGAACAATAAACAGCCTTGAGGTGATGGATGAGAGGGCGGGGTTACCTCCACCAGCCCCTGGAGGATGCGGACGAGCATGACGCAGCCGTAGTGAACCCTGGCTGCAGACGGGATGAACATGTTGAGGATGGAGGTCAGGAAGATGGCTGCTCCAAACACCCTGCGTATCGGGACGTGATGTTGTTGTGTTACCTTTTGGTCTTTTTAACACAGTAGTAGGCCTACCATCAATATTTAAGCAACTATCATGAAATATACATACAAAATAACTATAAAATAAAGGAAAAATATCATTTGAATCTATAATCATGAATATAGATTCACTCCCCTATTTGCACCTTTCTATGGGTAGGCCTATTGGTTCGTTGCCTATGAAGGATTCAGTCCTATAGCAACACAGAACCGTGTGGAGGAGTTGAGTCAGTGAGTTAAAACATGGCTCCCATCTCAAGGTTTCTGCCACCTCACCGTCGCACCTTCCTATCGCTTCCCCCTCTCTCCCCCTTCCTCCCTTTTTTCCGAAACAGCCTGTAAGTGACACTTGTAATATTCCAGTGGCTGGCGTTTCAGGAATCAGACGCAAGATCTTTCATTATTAACTCTGTCAGCAGCGTGTCCTGTTTTCCTGTGAAGCTTTTATTACACGCTATCGGTAGCATCGTCCTCACTCTCCTTAACCCTTTAATCACAGCCCACACAAAGTGGCCCGCACTGGGGGTTCTAGTCACAGCTGTAAGAGTGTTACACCTTAGGTGTTTAGTGTTTAGTGTTACACTTTAGGTGTTTAGTGTTCCACCTTAGGTGTTTAGTGTTCCACCTTAGGTGTTGAGTATTACACCTTAGGTGTTTAGTGTTATACTTTAGGTGTTTAGTGTAACACCTTAGGTGTTTAGGTGTTTAGTGTAACACCTTAGGTGTTGAGTGTAACACCTTAGGTGTTTAGTGTAACGCCTTAGGTGTTTAGTGTTACACCTTAGGTGTTTAGTGTTTAGTGTTACACTTTAGGTGTTTAGTGTAACACCTTAGGTGTTGAGTGTAACACCTTAGGTGTTGAGTGTAACACCTTAGGTGTTGAGTGTAACACCTTAGGTGTTGAGTGTAACACCTTAGGTGTTGAGTGTAACACCTTAGGTGTTTAGTGTAACGCCTTAGGTGTTTAGTGTTACACCTTAGGTGTTTAGTGTTACACCTTAGGTGTTTAGCGTTACACCTTATGTGTTTAGTGTAACGCCTTAGGTGTTTAGTGTAATGCCTTAGGTGTTTAGCATTACACCTTAGGTGTTTAGTGTAACACCTTAGGTGTTTAGTGTTACACCTTAGGTGTTAATTGTAACACCTTACGCTTCTGCATTACGTCAAACATCTATAGATGTGGTCCACCACGTCTCTTAGAGGTTATGTTTCACCTGTTGGCAGCTAGCTTGTTGGAGATGAAGCCTCCAGGGATCTGAGTGACGATGTAACCCCAGAAGAAGGAACCATGGATCAGTCCCACCGTCTCGGGGTCCCAGTTGAACTGAGCTTGCTAGAGGGGAGCCACAAAATACAGGTCTTATTATGGATTACTGGCCTCTGTGTGTGTGTGTGTGTGTGTGTGTGTGTGTGTGTGTGTGTGTGTGTGTGTGTGTGTGTGTGTGTGTGTGTGTGTGTGTGTGTGTGTGTGTGTGTGTGTGTGTGTGTGTGTGTGTGTGTGTGTGTGTGTGTGTGTGTGTGTGTGTGTGTGTGTGTGTGTGTGTGTGTGTAATTGCATCTGTGTTTACATATAGCCTACTCTAATTGACTGGATAACGCTGATATGGACAGACCACCATCAGGCATGACGTGAGGTAGTACAGTAGATCCAACTATGGTTCCTCGTTTGTCTGTACAGGTGTTGCTTGGTGGTGAAGGATGAGCATGGAGGCCCAGGGTCTGAGCCCACCTGCAGCACGGCGGTCCCGTTGATGTAGACGGTGTTGTTGTTGACCATCTCCACGATGGCCACGCCCAGGTTACAGCGGATGCCGAAGGAGATGCAGAAGCCCAGGCCGCTGATGATACCCACGATGTACCTCTTGGGGATCCCCCCGCAGCTGCAGTCCAGCAGGGGGGGGCGGTGGGGGGGGGCACCGGGCGCCCGTCCTCCGTCAGCTCAAGGTGGTCCTCCTCCTCCAGGTTGGAGCCGTCTATTTTCCTACGCAGAAAATACAAGTCAATTCAAGATTCAAGATTCAAGATTCTTTATTCTCCATGTGTAACTACAATGGAGTTCTTACTCCCTATTCCCTCTCGCAGTAGGAATTTCTACAACAATACTATACTATACACAATAAAGTGACTAATGGATGATTTGATAGGATATTTTTGTCTTGCGCATGGAGAGAGAGAGAGAGAGAGAGAGAGAGAGAGAGAGAGAGAGAGAGAGAGAGAGAGAGGGAGAGAGAGAGGGAGAGAGAGAGAGAGAGGGAGAGAGGGGAAAGAGAGAGAGAGAGAGAGAGAGAGAGAGAGAGAGAGAGAGAGAGAGAGAGGGAGAGAGAGAGAGAGAGAGAGAGAGAGAGAGAGAGAGAGAGAGAGAGGGAGAGAGAGAGAGAGAGAGAGGGAGAGAGAGAGAGAGAGAGAGGGAGAGAAAGAGAATGACACGTAGCAAAGGACCACAGGATGGAATCGAAGGCTGACAGGATGAGCCACCAAGCCGCCAATGGATGACATATATACATATATATATACATATGGCGGATGGTGCAAAAAGCATATTAAAGTGACAAAAAGCATTTTAAAGTGATAGAACATCAGCACTCGACATACAGACCAATGACATCATGAATGTGATGGTGGCCGTAGGTCTTTATCCCAGAGGTGTAGTAGCGGTGAACACATGACGTTCATTAAGATCACTCCTGCCTACATACTCATATCTAACTAAATGAGCTACATATAATATTAATAAATAATGATAAATGTTATCAAATAAGCACCTTTCATACATAAGAATAGTGCAGAAGAACGAAGCAGATTAACAAACAAAAACATAAAATATCAGTAATAAAAAGTGAATTGCTACTTAATGCTAATGCTAATTTAAAGCTACATTGAGGACATAGGTTTAATATGTTTCCTGAGCTTACATCCCTGATTATTTGAGGTAAACTTTTCCACAGTTTCGGGGCATAATTAATAAATGCGGCCTTTGGGTTTTGATGGTAACCTTCAATACGCCAGCAGCAGAGCGGACCTGAGTGCTCTAGGGTCCGTACAGGTTGTCAGTAAGGTAGGCTGGTCCCAGATCAGTTACTGACAACCTGTACGGACCTGAGTGCTCTAGGGTCCGTACAGGTTGTCAGTAAGGTAGGCTGGTCCCAGATCAGTTACTGACAACCTGTATGGACCTGAGTGCTCTAGGGTCCGTACAGGTTATCAGTAAGGTAGGCTGGTCCCAGACCAGTTACTGACAACCTGTATGGACCTGAGTGCTCTAGGGTCCGTACAGGTTGTCAGTAAGGTAGGCTGGTCCCAGATCAGTTACTGACAACCTGTACGGACCTGAGTGCTCTAGGGTCCGTACAGGTTATCAGTAAGGTAGGCTGGTCCCAGATCAGCCTATTTAGTGAAGCTATGAGTAGAAGGATTTCAAGTCAATTATAAATGGTACAGTTACCACTAGGGGCTCTATGACTTAATCAAGGGAGTTAGATTCCCATGACGGAAATAAGTTAGTGTTTTCCAGAATTTGTGTTCCTAAAATATTTGGTATTTGAATATTCATGAGTGAAATTTGTAGTATAATATACTCAACAGCCTTCTCTATGTCTCTCTGTCTTTTAGGCGGTCAGACTGTCTTTACAAAAACTCCTTTGATCAATGAAAGGAAATATTATCCCCATAATCAGTTTTTCATCTCACAATATGAAATCCCTCCCAGGGTTTCATCTTTTCCAATAACATAAGAAAGCTAACAGTATATTTCATATTCCGCCACAGCCCTGAGAAGTGCAGCTGCGTGGGTCAGTCCACATATCTACTAATATAATCTACTCGGTAAACAAAGGTTCACAGTCTGGAACGTCCAGCATGACATTCAGTCAAATGTGAAATATGTTTCCTATTTGTTCTAAATATCCTATAGAGCTATCTGTGTATTTTAGCACATTGAGGTCAGACAAGAATGCAAACAAATATGAATAAAGAATGTAACAATGAATAAAGCAATTTTTCTATTCTTAGATTCTGAATTATAGTTCTTAAATGTTTATGTTTAAAGTTGCCTTCCTTGCATTCTTTTTGGTTAAATACATTTTCTGTGACATACCATAATTCAAATCACAGGTTGGATTTAAGTGAATGTTCAAAACTGTTATTTTCATGTCAAAGTTACAACTAATATTGTCTGTCCTTGGTCTATCTCTTTATAATCATGTCTGTCTTGTGCCCAGTGAAAATGCTCCTTTGAATCCTGCAATATTTCACAGGAAATTAACTATTAGTACTTTGTCTGTTAATGACAGTCTGCAGTACCCACTAAGGTTCTGCTCCCCTTCATGCAAAATATGTATCAGATGTACCGGCGTCTTAAAATATAACAACTGTGATTACATCACTGGCATCGCCTGGCAAGCTCAAGAATCAAATATGTTTTTATCTGAAGGATCTCTGTTGCAGAACAGAACAGGTTTGTGTTTCCTTAGGCAGTATAGAACCGGCTCTAGCTGGGCATCCCTTGCCACATCATTTTTAAGACATCTTTTACCTTACTTTTATTCCTTAATTTCCCTCGGGATTAATAAAGTAATCTGAATCTGAAACCATAACTTTATGGTAAAAGATTGTTATTTTAACAATATAAAATCAATGTCTCCATAGACAACTCCTTTTAATTTACTGTACATGCACAAATGTCATCCTATGCATGGTGTTTGGCCCATTCTCTAATGAATGAATGAATTCCAGAGTCATCCAGATGCCAGCGTTTGTCCAGCAGCTCCTCACCTCTGCAGATTCCCCAGAGAGTCGCCCACGGTGGTCTTCACCTCCTCCTTCCCGGGCTTCAACACCCTCTCCTTCAGGGCCGTCAGCCCACCAAACGACATTCTCCTGCACTTCTCTTCTTCCTCCTCTTCTTTATTCACACAATAATCTCTCTCTCTCTCCAGCCCGTTCTCTCTCTTCCTCCACTTGACTGCTCCTCCTTTAGATGATGGTCCTCCTCATCTCCATCCTTATGTGTGAGTTCTTGATGAAGGAGCGTGGCTCCGCCTCTGTGTGCTCAGGGTCCCCTTGGATGAGAGACGGGTTTCTCTCCTACACAGCCAGGACCGAGGAGTGAGAAATACAGGGAGTACTGATGGTGGTGGGAGGAATAGACAGTCTTCTATTGGTGTCTGTCTTCCTCAACGTCCACCGGGTCATGCAGGTAGAAGCTCCTCTCTCTCTCTCTCTCTCTCTCTCTCTCTCTCTCTCTCTCTCTCTCTTTCTGTCAGTACAACCACATCCAAAGGATTCGACTTCGAAATAAAAATTTTAAAGAAAAAAAATGGTTAGGTTGCATTCATTGTGAGCTGTGTGTGTGATCTGGTCCCCCCTCTCATGGCTCATCCAAGGAGATGCAGTACCTGGCCCCAGCTCTCCACCCCACCCCCTCCACCCCACCCCCACCCCTCCCTCGCATCACCGATGATCACCTCGCCAGTACCACCCCCTTTCTGGCTAGGACGGTTCATCTGATACAGCCCAGAGGGGGGTTTAAATATGGATGAGACCGACGGGCGTCATGGAGCCGAGGGAGACGGGAGGATAATGAAGCACTGAGGTGTAGAGTGTGAGCCGTGAAACGCAACACGTGGCCCTCAAGTTCCAGGAGCACCCGTCTCCCTATAGCCCTCTGACCGCCATGGGGTTAGACGCTAACACCGGCCCATCCCGTAGTCATACTGTATGTCCATGGTAACAGGGAGATGATGCATTTCTATAACTCCAACATGTCAAAGTGCAGCATGATGTTATTGTGGGTCTCTGTGGGGGTTAGATGATGGCACTGGTTAAAGCATCCAGGCTGCTTTATGGGGCGATTAAATATGCAGTGTGATAATTGAGATTTTAAAAATGAAAGGGTTGACTGTATGTGTGACCAGGGAGCTGTTTGAATGTGGCGGTTAGCTATGGACCAAATGAGTGTTTCAGAATAACCACCCTGGGCGGAGTGGGGGGATCAGCAGCCTCCGCATGATATAAACATTGATAACACTCACTCACTAGATGTCGTATAAACATGGATCACATACTGTGTTTTTGACAAAATGTTCATTTCGGAAAAAACGTTCATTTCGGACCCATCAAAAATATTTTTAATGATTTATTCACAATCATAATAAAAAGAAAAACCTTATTATTTTTTCAAATAACAGAATACATATTTGGTCAACCAGAGACAAGCATCACAGACTGTCCAGGTCAACAGGCCTCCTAACCTGTCTGTCTGCCTGTGGTCTGTCAGCCTGGTTCTGGGACTGGAGGGGGGTTCCATCTACTGTTCCAACCGGGGTAGTGACATTCTAGGTCAACTGTACAACCAGAGTTTACTGTAAAGAAGGCACCAGGCCTTCTTTACAGTAAACTCTGGTTGTACAGTCAGAAAACTAAATATAGCGGGAAACATCATCAACTTCAACAAATGACGATTCCTAACCATTAGTAGGCTTATTCTAGGGCCAAGCCTCTTAAGGCCAAGCTTTACTAGCCAATGGTCAGCCTACATGTTTCTGTGCTACACTTGATTTTGAGTAGGCTATATTCAATTGTATTGACTAAATGGATATGCACATAATATTTATTATTACAATTATTTAAAATAAATCACAGAAAGGTGTGAGAAATATCATCATACTTCAAAATAAGTCTCCTCAGACCAAATGAGAACCACATTGAACAATTGTGCACATTGAAAAACTCAGCAAAATATATTTATATATATATATATATATATATACATATATATGTATACATATATATATATATATATATATGTATACATATATATATCTGTATGTGTATATATATATACATATATATACATATATATATGTATATATATACATATATATATGTATATATATACATATATATATATATATATATATATATACACATACAGATATATATGTATACATATACATATATATATATATATATATATATATATATAAAACTGACAGTAGTCAAACCAAAACAAACCCAAACCAGCACGTCGTATGTCATTATATAAATATAAACAACAACAATAACTGAGCATGTGTATTTACTAGACATTAAACAGAAGAAGCTGTACTAGTATACATAGTAGTATACATAGAGTCAGGCCAGTAGAGGTTGGTGGAGGTCCTCTCAGCAGGAGGAGTCTCTCATCCTCATCTTCCAGGATTTCATCATCACAGCGACGTCATAACCCGTCTGCCTCGCATTCATTCACGCTTTATTTTCGTGAAGCTTGCTAAACGCACCCATCCATTCGGGACTACCGTCATCAGGTTATGTATATATATAGATATATAAATCTATATATCTATATAGATACATATATCAGGTTATTAACCTGATGACGACACCAGGTTAGTAACCGAGCCGTCGCAGCAGCCCGCGGGTGTTCTCCATGCAGAGGAGACTCGGGCCCCGGCGCCCCGGCTGCAGCCGCCATGTCGACCTGGAGCGGGACGACGGGGGACGGTGACGACGGAGAGACGAGCGACCGGCCTGGTAATCTTTGATTCGGTTCATTCAATTCGATGCCATAGTTCTGTTCATGCGGTGGGCGCGTCGTGGTGCTGGTCGTGGTCCTCCGTTAGCCCTTCGAGAGGAGCCTGGTTCCTCCGTTAGCCCTTCGAGAGGAGCCTGGTTCCTCCGTTAGCCCTTCGAGAGGAGCCTGGTTCCTCCGTTAGCCCTTCGAGAGGAGCCTGGTTCCTCCGTTAGCCCTTCGAGAGGAGCCTGGTTCCTCCGTTAGCCCTTTGAGAGGAGCCTGGTTCCTCCGGAATGTGTTGGCGGGGGACCAGAGCTCTGGAACTAGGTCAGTGGATCAATGGGTCATCTGGACCATGGACGGTCACCGGGCTGTTAGCCGCCAGGTCGAGGCTTCGTCGGGTCACCCATTGAGGTATTACATGGAGGGGTACCTTTTTGTGGTCATATTTATGTGGTCATATTTATGTGGATATATTTCCTAAGTTCCGCTAGTTAGCTTAGCATAGTTAGCGTTACGCTGCCGTGACGTCGTCGATGCCCACCAGCTGTAGGCCTGCTTCTTTTTGACGTGCAGACTTAACATCGTTTTCCATTTCTTGTCTTTTATAAACCAGTTCTATCTTGGTTTGGCTTCCAGTTGGACCGGTGTGGTTCTGGGGTAATCCACGACCTTGATCCTATTGGTACATAGTTATTAGATCATTATGTATACAGGGTTCTTTATGATCCCATATCCTTCTTCAACATGTTGTCTACGGCTCCATGTCCAAAATACTGTTTTGTTAAATAGTGTTTTAGAGAAAATTGTTACAGACATCTTTACATTCTGTTTTAACTCGTATACTAAGACTTAATGTACTATACTATAGTATAATATATATATATATATATATATATATATATATATATATATATATATATATATACTATACTATACTACTATACGTATACTAATACGTAATCTTACTGGACTGAATTTAATGGTTTACATGCATGCACACCATCAACCTGAAATCATATATTATA
The DNA here is from genome assembly GCA_027704905.1 of Muraenolepis orangiensis. Lineage (NCBI taxonomy): Eukaryota > Metazoa > Chordata > Actinopteri > Gadiformes > Muraenolepididae > Muraenolepis > Muraenolepis orangiensis. The sequence continues at coordinate 6,275,143 of CM051010.1, read as the reverse complement.
TACAACCTGAGAGGTAAGGGCTGGCCCCACAGGATCAGATAACGATACAGATTAATATTTATCTTTATCTCATCCTGTTGGGCCAGCCCTTTAGGCAGAAATGAGTGGATTTGTATTTCAAGAATTTGTGTAACGAAACATGTAGACAAGATAGTAATCAAACAGATGGATTGTGGATGTTTGCCAACTGTATGTGACCTGATCATGTAATTCATGAGGCCAAACTCTGTAATAGAAACTCCCCATTGGTCTTTAGAGGAGGATTAAACATCCGGTTGCTGCTGATCCCATGATGGCTATTTGGGTCACTGAACAACACCACATATTGGCTTGAAAGAGAGACCTCGGTCTACCTGGATACACTGACTACTTTACATATGGCCACCGTTTAGATCGAGATGAGAGACAGATGTGATGGGTTTTATGTTCTTTAGTTTCAAGCTACTATTAATATATATATATATATATATATATATATATAATATATATATATATATAAACTTAAAGGTATGTTCCACTGCCACAGACATGTTGTTCCAAATGCACCCAAAAACAATCAAAAGCTCTGAAACTAAATGAATTAATAACAGACGGGAGTTGTATAATATTTACAATTGACTACAACGTCCAAGGTGCATTGCAAGCGTGAGTCGAGCCTGACATTACGGGAACGTGTTAGCATTGAGGTGAGAGAGCATTCAGAGAGGCATAATATAGATATAAGCTTGGATACTTTTGTTTACGGTTTCATATTTTAGTGTTCGGAGCAATGGGCAGCTATTGTGTATATGCGGCCCCCGGGGATCAGTGTTGGGGTCTGTTGCCTTGCTCAAGGGCACCTCGGCAGTGCCCAGGAGGCGAAGTGGCACTGTCCCCGGCGGGGACTTGAACCGGTGACCTTCCGGTTCCCAAGCCCAAGTCCCAACAGACGTGGCTACTGCCGCCCCTATGCTGTCTCATTGGTCCTTGCTTGGTTGTAGAGGACATCGAAGCAGGACTCTGAACATGCTGTTGCACATTGGCCTGCTTCTGTCTCCGCTGTAATATTTCCTCTGCTGTGTATTCTGGCTTACATAAATATCCTCATTCCTTCCACTCAGTAAGAATTGGCTGATGTTATAGTCCTCATTTGATCGTAGTTTGGTATTCATTGATATTAGCCATTGCAAACTGAATCTCACAGAGCCTGAAGCTGATTGGCCAGTGTGAAAATAAATTCCCGGGACATTCTGGGGAATGAAAATGGACATATATTCATCCACAGAGCATGTGTGAGCAGTTGATTTACATTTGTAGGCTTTTGTTAGATTTGTCTGATGGCAGTGTGAAACAAGCATAAGCATCGACAGGGCTGGACATTAACACCCAGTCCCACTGGCCAAATGCCCGTAGAGTGGTCAGTGGCTTGTAACTCTGTCACTCTAAATCGGCCACTTTGGCTGGTGACCTTTTGGTAGCATTTACTATAAAAGAAACCCTGTTGTAGTTTACAAAAGGCATCTGAAATAATCAGTCAATTGGAGGTGATACTACAACTCCCATGAGCAGCGGGTGCACACTGTGCTCATGGGCCTGGCCTCTTGGCCCTCTCACGTGTTGCCTCCTCAGTCAGTGTGTGAAAGCTGGCACCGTTAACGTTAACAAGCAAGGAACACCATGGGGTGGAATATTGTGTGAAAAGACCAGGAGACTGAGACAGAAAAAAGTCTTAAGATGAGGAAATTAAAAGTTTATTCAATCATAACCTGGATTTTGGTGTGTGTCTCAGAAGATGAGCTGGTGGAAGAGAGCCATATCCACGCTGTCTCGTTGCCCAGTTCTTCTAATATGGAGATGCCCAGGAAGCGCAAGGGCAGCATGGACAACCAGTAAGCACGCATGGAGCCATCTCTACAAGCCCATCATCAATCTCACATGGTTATATTTAGTTGTCAATAAAATCTATCTGATGTTAGGCCAGTTAATTATAAACCTACTCGCTATACTTTTATCCCAGGGACTTCAAATCTTTCTCTATTGCTGATGAAGATCTGGAGGATGAAGACGAGGGGTAATGTTCAGGAACTCTCCCATGAGTTACGTGTTGGACTGTTGGACTGTACAGAATAGTATTGGAGGTAGATGAGAGTATTTGGACTATGAATGCATGTTTGTGTCTGTCTTTTGTAGGTCGGACGGAGAGGACCAACAGGTCAAGATCCAATGTTTCAGGTACGTGTGCTACAGCTCCGGGTGTGAGATATGACCGTATTAGATGTCTCCAGGATGTGGCTTAGAAGGTCAGGAGTATTGTGATAGTCAGTTGTGGCTGAAAACATTTATAACAAGATTGTACTGCAAATCGATTGGTATAAATAATAGCTGGATGTTAATTCTGTTAAATTGCACACTTAAAAACTGATAAGATACTTTGCTTGATCTCTGAACTTGTTCTTTTAGGTTGTTTCCTTGTTTATATTTTCCTAAATAATTCTATATTCAGTAGTTAGTTTGGTTGAACTGTTCAGTCACTTGGAAAATAGTCTTAAAAACAAATCTTGAACAAAGGCTGATGGTGGTCCTGCCTTAATAAATGTTGATATGATCTTTCAGCCCCATCGCCCACCTCTAGCTACAGCTACCTCATTTCCTACCTTTCAGTTTCTTAAAACAATCTGTAGCTTTCAGTAGATAAGCTTGCAGCTTGTGTACAATATATTGTAGACGGTGGATTGCAAACACTGCTAACCTACCTGCTGTGTGTGTGTCTGCAGGGAGCCCCATAGCCAGATTGAGAAGCGCAGGAGAGACAAGATGAACAATCTCATTGACGAGCTGTCAGCCATGATTCCCACCTGTAACCCCATGTCCCGCAAGCTGGATAAACTCACTGTGCTCCGAATGGCAGTGCAGCATCTCAAAGCTCTCAAAGGTAGCTCGCTCGCTCTCTCTCTCTCTCTCTCTGTCTCTCTCTCTCTCTCTCTCTCTCTGCTCTGTCTGTCTGTCTGTCTGTCTGTCTGTCTGTCTGTCTGTCTGTCTGTCTGTCTGTCTGTCTGTCTGTCTGTCTGTCTGTCTGTCTGTCTGTCTGTCTGTCTGTCTGTCTGTCTGTCTGTCCTGTCTGTCTGTCTGTCTGTCTGTCTGTCTGTCTGTCTGTCTGTCTGTCTGTCTGTCTGTCTGTCTGTCTGTCTGTCTGTCTGTCTGTCTGTCTGTCTGTCTGTCTGTCTGTCTGTCTGTCTGTCTGTCTGTCTGTCTGTCTGTCTGTCTGTCTGTCTGTCTGTCTGTCTGTCTGTCTGTCTGTCTGTCTGTCTGTCTGTCTGTCTGTCTGTCTGTCTGTCTGTCTGTCTGTCTGTCTGTCTGTCTGTCTGTCTGTCTGTCTGTCTGTCTGTCTGTCTGTCTGTCTGTCTGTCTGTCTGTCTGTCTGTCTGTCTGTCTGTCTGTCTGTCTGTCTGTCTGTCTGTCTGTCTGTCTGTCTGTCTGTCTGTCTGTCTGTCTGTCTGTCTGTCTGTCTGTCTGTCTGTCTGTCTGTCTGTCTGTCTGTCTGTCTGTCTGTCTGTCTGTCTGTCTGTCTGTCTGTCTGTCTGTCTGTCCTCAACTCAAGATGTCAATCGACTTGAATATGAATGATTTCCACAACTCCAGTAACTGCACCATATTGATTCTTGGTAATGTTTCCAATGTCTCTTGATGGTACTGTTCTATTGTGTCACAGTGTCTTTTATTATATACACAAAGTCTAGGTGCCAGCAGTTTAGCTCGTAGTTACTACATCATTCGAGAGAATAAATTTGAATATGGGCTTATTATTCAGGATGGAAAGTTTAAACCGAGCTATTGTAGAGAGAGTTGGCCGTAATGTTACAGGAAAAAGACTGCAGTACCATGCTGAAGCACTGGGGGCATGGCGCTAAATGCTATAAAAATAGAATCTCTGTCTATTTCTGCTGTCCACGGGCTATTTACTGCCATGGGGCAAATAACACTATCTACTGTTGTGAATACACAGTTATGTGTTAGTTATGATATGAAATGTCCTCTTTCCAGAGCAGTTGCACTATGAGACAGTGAGCAGCTGTGGCTGTCCTCTCATATTGATTGGGTTCTCTGGGTCTTTAACTGTGCACCATTTGAATAAAGCAGGCAAATGTTTATACATTCTCACCTTAAAAGTTCTGAGATTAATTGGACAGCAGCTTGTAAACATGCTGGAACAAGAATCCTTGGCAAGCACTGTCATGAATATGCATGAGGAAATGACCAGCATTCAAGATTTCATTAATATAAGGCCATAAAACAAGAGTTTTATCCTCCACTGTCAGAATATGACCATGATGGAACAATGAAGAATATGAGCTTGTCTAACATTCCTTTTTATGGAGAATCCCCATCGACTTTCCTTCACTCTACGCCCACAAGCGCCGTCTGTTCCTATGAGAACATCTTCTGTTTCAATGTGTGGAGGTGCTTGCTAAAAGGACCACCATCTTCACTTGCTTCATCTCTGGTTCCTTAAGGTTCGTCTACTTCCTTTTCTGAAGCCAGCTACAAACCTCCATTTCTTCCTGATGAGGAACTCAAACAGCTCGTCCTCAAGGTAAAATAAGGACTTCAGATGCACATCACATACCCCATTTTATATTATTATTTTAATAAAAAATATTCTTTAACAACGTATTGAGAGACAGAAGAAGATGGCTTTTATGTTTTACTTTTTGGTCATGGCACTTAACAAATGGTATCAGTCTATATTGATCAGATTAATGAATTTGAGTACATAAAGGGGAGCCGTCTGATTGGTTGGTAACTCTTCTTGCGTCTCTCCATGTGTTTCCTGTGCAGGCTGCCGAGGGCTTCCTGTTTGTGGTGGGCTGCGACCGGGGGAAGATTGTCTTTGTCTCCGAGTCCATCACAAATGTCCTCAACTATAGTCGGGTAACACCTGCACCTAAGTGTGTGTTTCTAACTGAAGCAGCTTTTAAAAACACCGTCATGAAGTTGTACTGATATCTTCAGAGCTGTGAGCGTTGATTCTACAAAGACTGGAGGGTCTAATGCACTGTGGTGTCCCCTCTCCCCAGGCCGAGCTGATTGGACACAGTCTGTTTGATTACATCCATCCTAAGGACATGGGGAAAGTCAAAGAGCAGCTCTCTGCCCCTGAGTTGTACCCTCGGGAACGACTAATAGATGCTAAAAGTAAGTTGTGTGTGTTTGTACTGCTGTATGTGTGGTGAATGGCTATATATGTGTATATGCATACATGCATGTACAAAAGGTGGCCCTGGCGTGACCTGGTGACATCTGGTTCCTCTGTTCCCAAGCTGGCCTCCAGGTGCAGGCGGACCTCCCGCTGGGGGCCTCAAAGCTGTGTTCAGGGGCCCGCCGGTCCTTCTTCTGTCGCATGAAGCACAACAAGGTCTCTGTTAAAGTGGAGGACGAGTTCCAGGGAGCCGCATCCATAAAGAAAGGTGAGAGAATACGCTTGGGAGAACTTGTATAGGTAACGGACTGTCCAATATCTACTACCACACACATGAGGCGGCAGCATAGCTCAGTTTGTTGGGAAGGCCGCCGGTTCAAGTCCCCGAAACACCAGGGCACTGCCTCAGTGCCTTTGAGCAAGGCACCAGACTGCTCCCCTGTTTATCCAATAGCTGATACCCACTGCTCCTCATACGTTTTTATGCCGCCGATATTATAATTAATTACTACCTGTTATTAATATGAATAACCTAATGGCTCGACTACTAATGACGTTGAGCTGTTCACTGAGGACTAAACTTCACACTCAACCCAACCGCTGGCCGCTCGGCTAATGAATGAGCATCATTATTGACTCGGGAGGACCGAGGGGCCGACGGCGTTGGTGAATGACTAAACCTAGTGGGGAGAGACTGTGAACAACTATACAAACGGATTGACTTAATTATCAAACTGCTGCTAGATCTGGGGGAGGGTTATCCGTTCCCGACCAGTTCAGGCTGGGAGTTTCCCTTGTAAAAAAATAATAATAAAGTTAGTTTAAACGAAAGCCGTCGACCTGAACTACAGCTCCCTTTCTTTATGTCCAAACCCTGAAAACAATGAGTCAGTTTGCTTGGGGCTGGGCTGCGTCCACAGAGAGCCAGAAGTACTGCACAGTCCACTGCACGGGCTACATGCGCAGCTGGCCCGCCAGCAGCCTGGGGACGGAGGGCGAGGGAGACCAGGAGAGCTCTCCCTTCAGCTGCCTGGTGGCCATGGGCCGCGTCCACGCCCCCCCGGGCCCCCGGGAGCCCGGGGGGGCGAGGGTCACGCCCACCCAGTTCATCACACGCTACGCCATGGATGGAAAGTTCACCTTTGTTGATCAAAGGTATCGCACCTGCTGTTTTAAATATTGACTGAAATATTTGACTGCTGCAGTGGAAGAATGTGTCCCTTTACTATTCTTGATTATATGCAATGCATTTTTTTATTTTGTCTTAATAAAAACTGAACAGATTTTTGGTTTATTTATAATATAATGATGAGCCTAATAAATGTAATTTTCATTTGAAAAATATAGTAGTTAGATAGTAATAATCATCGTCATGAAAACCAACTCCTTAATTCCTCTGCAATGCGTCACGGGCGAGGATGGTACGGGATAGTCAGTCCATCCATCGTGTTTTTATTCTAACACTTTCTTCACAGGGCGACAACGGTCCTGGGCTATCTGCCCCAGGAGCTTCTTGGGACGTCGTGCTATGAGTACTTCCACCAGGACGACTTGCTCCATTTATCTGAAAGACACAGAAAAGGCAGGTTCATTGTTTAAGGAGAGGAGTGTTTATACACGTCTGTTTCCAGTGCATCGCTCTTCGGCAGGTTTGGAAACTATTTGTGTCCCAGGTTCTAACCGTGGTATTCCTCCCCCCTCATGTAGTTCTGCGGAGTAAAGAGAAAATGGAGACCAATAGCTATAAGTTCAAAACGAAAGATGGCTCCTTTGTCACTCTACGAAGTCAGTGGTTTGGTTTTGTTAATCCCTGGACCAAAGAAGTGGAATATATTGTGTCGACTAATACGGTCTTATCGTAAGTCATGGATTACCTTATTTCTTTTCTTTCCTTCATGGATGAGATTAATCATTATTCTAAATGTAAACTTTATAAATCATGCAATCGTATGACTATTTAGTATACTTCTTTGCACCATATCTGATGCTGACCAGGCAAGAGGAAATTGGGACGAGCCAAGAAGGAAACCAGTCGATAGGATCCAGTAACTCAAAGGCTTGTGAAGGTGAGTGAAGGAACGTCTCTCAGAAGCTCCCTCCTCATGTGTGGTTCAGCACCTCCTCCAGGGGACCTCATCACATCATGATTCTCTGCTCCTTTTGGTCATTTACTATTTAATCATTTATATTTTTTTAGAGGATGGCAAAAAGTCTCTTCCAGTAATCCCAGGATTGTCCTTCAGTCCGGGGACCTTGGTCTACGCTGGGAGCATCGGAACTCAGATCGCTAACGAACTGCTGGATCACAACAGGTGAGATTTAACAGGAGATCTTAGATCATTTGAACTGCCTGATTACAATGAGATTTAACAGGAGATCTTGGATCATTTGAACTGCCTGATTACAATGAGATTTAACAGGAGATCTTAGATCATTTGCTTCTGCTATTTGTGATTCCTTTACATTATATATATGTTGGTTGATGAAACGTGCATAATGCATGAGATGTAATTTACAGAATGAATAAGATAATATTGCATACCATGTTATAGTCCACATTATCATCACTCACTCAACTATTAGTAGTTACTAAGCAACCCACATATGATCATATCATAACTACCTGCACATCCCTGCCTCTCCTCCAGGATCAACTCCTCCCCTTCCAGTGGCAACGACAGCCCCTTCAGCCTACGGCAGGACAAGTCTCCTCAGGGCCTCAATCAAGTCAGCACTAACGTAAGACACACACACACACACACACACACACACACACACACACACACACACACACACACACACACAGTGTATTGCTGGATTGTTGTTATTAATGTTTGAAATGGCTTTGGGGTCTCTTTAGATGTCCAACGAGGAGGTGAGCCACATGGAGGTACCCGGGAGGTCCAGCTCTGAGGACGAGCCTCACGACGCGTCCCTCTCAGGAGGAGAGTCTCTCATGGGTATCACCGTCCTTCACCTTCTTCTCAACATCTAGCATGTGTGCGAACACACACACACACACACACACACCCCCACCCACACACACACACACACACACACACACACACACACACACACACACACACACACACACACACACCACACACACACACGTGGGTTTACCTTCCCCAGCCACTTTAAACTAAATACCTGTATATGTATATAGCTGACATGGTGGTGTCTTCATTTCTAAAAATATATATATATCATGATACACTGTCTAAATGAATTACGATGAGCAGATCGTAAAATGATCACAATATGAGGTCGGAAAGAAAGACAAACTAGTTTTGGTCTGAACGCATTTTTCCAAGGCGGTGGTGGAGGGGTGGTGGAGGGAGGTAGCTGATGGCTTAGGGATAGTGAACAAGCTGTAGGTGGATAAGAAGAGTAGAAGCTTCAGATGATGAACCAAAATGTCATAACCTTTTGCAAATATGTTGGTTTGATGTTTAACTGCGTCGCCCTTACAGTACAATATTCTTAACCAAACCCCCCTTTAAAGTATTTTTGTATCCCCCCTCCATTCTGTGAACGCCCACTTGGGGTCGCTACCACTCCTGTTGTGAACTCCTAGTCTAGGGGTAGGACTCCTTCTCAATAACCACCCAGGGTTGTGAACTCCTAGTCTAGGGGTAGGACTCCTTCTCAATAACCACCCAGGGTTGTGAACTCCTAGTCTAGGGGTAGGACTCCTTCTCAATAACCACCCAGGGTTGTGAACTCCTAGTCTAGGGGTAGGACTCCTTCTCAATAACCACCCAGTCGTGCTTTGGTTTATTCCTTCCATATACGTCAACGTAATGACCCTCAGTTACACCGTTTACAATTAATAAGCATATTGTGATATTTGTCCATCCATGTCAAATTTGCCATCCTTAATTTTCCTCCTAACCTTGACCTTTCCCCCCTGCTATTCCCCGTCCCTCCCCTGTCCAGGGGAGACCTCCCAGCTGGACCTGGAGGGGCCCGGTCTGAGCGGCCTCACCGGCGACGAGGCCGCCATGGCGGTGATCATGAGCCTGTTGGAGACGGATACCAACCTGGGCGACAGTGTGGACTTTGAACAGATGCACTGGTCGCTATAGAACCTCCTGCCCTCTCAGAGCATAGCCATGGGAACGCTGAAGCTCCATAGAGGTGTGACCTGGGAACAAAAGTGATTTAGTATTTATTGGTTGTAGTTTCTTCCTAATAAGCGGTGTGATATGCAGGCGACTGGGACTCTCCCCCGCAGGACCATGACCCCAGAAGCCTCACAGCAGCGTGTGTGTGTGGCCTTAGACCTCTGACCGATACCCAGGGCTGGGTCTACCGATGCTCTCTCTCTCCTTCTGGGTCCTTATGGGTCCTTATGGGAAAGCGTTGGATCCCCATCACTACTACACTAAACTGGGCCTGCACTCAAAGGTTTCCCATTGACATGTTCTCATTCAGTCTATCAGTCTACACTTGAACGACCAGGGGATTCCATGCAAAAAAATATATATACAAAAGCTGCGTTTGAAAACTGTTATTTTAAAGAAAGCTATTGAGAAGAGCTGACAGACGGGCCTGGTACCGCCTCCCAGGTCGGGCTGAGAGGGAGGCCGCAGAACACGCTGCTCTTGAAAATGGTAAGCTCTTATCGTGGTGGTGTTCTACAGCAATAGGCAATGCCTCTCTTGAAATGAATGCTCACTTGTGTAGAGCATTCGGCACGCCAAATCCTGGAGTAACTTACCAGCTGCACAGTGCTGAGTGAAGGGTTCCTGATCCCAATGAAGAGGTCTTGTCGACTTAGTGTTATGTACTATGGAGGAGGAATTTACCTTAAGCAAATGTCAGTTATACACATCGGTAATAACGTAATATAAATCCTCACGAAACAGATTCTCAAAACAGTCAAGTCTTGCAAGTATGAGCCAAACATTATTTTCAAGCAATTTGTTAAATGCTTCTAGATTTGCTAAGAATGGTTAAATGATATCAATCCATAGTTGGACCTCTGTGTCTGAGGACAGAGAGGCTGGTTACTCAGGGAGCTAAGGAAACAGAATTTATATTGCCAGAAGTTGTATTTTGTATCTATGTAGGATTCTACACAATAGAAACAAAAGTTTGTTTTTTTTTATTTTAGATTTGTTTAGTGGATGAACAGGTTTAGTTTTGATCTGTGGTTGTATATGATACTATGCACCGTCTGGTCTGTGTTCACATGCTTGTGAACAGCCCAGTGTTGTCTTGTTTAAGGGATTTTGCAGGAAAACCATTCCAGATGTTCTGTACGAGATGTCCTTTCTCCCCACGTCCTCACAGCACCAAGCCACGCCCCGCCTGTGAGCGCCAGGGGGCGTCACACTTCAGTTAACCTCACAGCACCAAGCCACGCTCCGCCTGTGAGCGCCAGGGGGCGTCACACTTCAGTCAATCTGAATGTCTTTGCATGTTCAAGATTGTGTGGCTTGGAGAGCAGGCTGCTGGTGTTTGTTAAATGTATCAAACTAAACATTGATCGACTCAATAGTGGATCAATGTTTCAGTTACCAAAGTGATTTTGTCAACTGTTCTATAATACATCGGCAACATGTGTGTTGCATCTTGCTCTTATTATTGCTGATGCCAAATATGGTGAAATGTCCAGCACCATGGCCCTGTATTGGAGGGTATTGTTATCCATATTGGATCAATGCTGAAACAGAAACCTTTTAATTGCATATTATCATTGCACTGAGTATCTTCAGCACCCAACAGTGTCTGATTCTGATTGGCTCAATTATTCCAAGTTTTGTCAGTATAAGTTTTTTGTTTGTTGGGAAGGTTAAATTTGAGCCAATGGGAGATGTGTGTTGAACCGGCCTGTGGTTGGATCTGAGCTTCCTCTGCTCCAGGAGGTTTGGTGGTCAGCCCGTTAACGGTTTGGACCGGTCTGGTCCATCCTGCACCATGCACTCACTTTATACATCACTTGCAATATTCTTCAATTACATATTTCACCCATTTATTTTTAATTTTTAAACAATGTAGTATTGGTGGTATTTACTACATACCCTGAAATCAATTCTGTTTAGAGGTTGAACCACTTTCTATTTAATTAAACATCTCTTAACTGGCAAATGTTTGTTGAATCTTAAGATCAGGGTTTCGCCCAAGTATAGCCACTAATATAAAGTGTGGCTTGTACACAATCCTTAGCTATTCTAAACATACCTAGCGCATACCTTGTTGAGAAGGCCTCTGACTGATGGTTAAACACCAGGACAGTCTGATGTGCCTTCTCTCCACTAACAAACTAGACCCAATTCTTTACTCAACTTTGGCCTCAAAAGTGAAAAGGCCTTGTTCAGATAGGTGAATACGGTTCTCTTAAATCAACTCTTCTCTGTTTTGGAGCGCAATTAAAAACCAGCCGTACTGACATGTGCCATATGGCCGCCGGCGGTCCTTTCCTTTTAGTTGAATGCTTTCTGTTTTATTTTGTGGTATCGTCTTGTTTATTTGTCCTGAACACATCAATATCCTCATAGTTCTGAAGGTCCCAAAGACGGAACGTGTATTATCAGAGCCAACACTGCTGTTCATTTAATTTAAAATCTAATAATTCTACTTAATTTAAGAGTATCATTTGGTATAGGCAGAAAACAGTACGTTGTCATGATGCCCTGGTGTTAATTTACTTTGCATGTATCTCTGTATAACATGTATTGGTGTTTCTGTGTGTTTGGTCAGTTTCAATGTGTTGGCCACAAGGCAGACTGGTGTTTCTGCTCTGTATGACTTCACTAACTAACCTGATCACTGATTGGTTAACAGGGGACATCAACGACTTCACTAACTAACCTGAACACTGATTGGTTAACAGGGGACATCAACGACTTCACTAACTAACCTGAACACTGATTGGTTAACAGGGGACATCAACGACTTCACTAACTAACCTGAACACTGATTGGTTAACAGGGGACATCAACGACTTCACTAACTAACCTGAACACTGATTGGTTAACAGGGGACATCAACGACTTCACTAACTAACCTGAACACTGATTGGTTAACAGGGGACATCAACGACTTCACTAACTAACCTGAACACTGATTGGTTAACAGGGGACATCAACGACTTCACTAACTAACCTGAACACTGATTGGTTAACAGGGGACATCAACGACTTCACTAACTAACCTGAACACTGATTGGTTAACAGGGGACATCAACGACTTCACTAACTAACCTGAACACTGATTGGTTAACAGGGGACATCAACGACTTCACTAACTAACCTGAACACTGATTGGTTAACAGGGGACATCAACGACTTCACTAACTAACCTGAACACTGACAGCCATGACGTCTCCAGCTCTCCTTTTTTTTTTAATGTTTTTTTTCCCTTTTTGAGATAACTTTAAAAATAAACATTTTGTTCATGAGCTGAACCTTTATAGTTTGTCCATGACTTTGTTTCAGCTTCTGTTTGGTTGTGTAGCAAAGCTCTACGTCACATAATGCAGGTTGTAAATCAAGCCTTTAGCGCCATGCTTCATGTCTTTGGACCTGAGCCGTTGGAAAAACCCTAGAGGACAGTTAGTCTGTGGTTGGGTTTGAGTCTGCTCGTCATTTTGTCCACAATGTAGACGTCCAGTCTGGTCTAACTAGGATTCCAATGGCTTGTACAGTTTGGACTATGAGTGAAATGCCATCCTTGCCCTTGAGTCAATCCAATCTAGACTATGTTGTTGTTGTGAATGCTGCAGCTTTCTCTGGAATTACACCACTGTCCAACGGGGCTTACCTGTTCTTACCTGCTCCCCCTCTCTCCCTTTGTGCCTTTCAAGGAGAGGAGGGTTAAGTAATAGTGAGCCGAGATAAGGCGCTGAGGGAAATCAGAGGGAGTGCAGTGTAAGCCAGGGTGTGGTGGATATAAGGGTCCGTGATGAGAAGCAGGGCCGTGGGACCACAGAGATGGGGCAGGCCGCCGCTATGCCTTCTAGAAGAGGGGAGTCTTATGTTACAGAGCTCTATGAATGGTTTAGGTGAGACGTTTGTCATACTTTTTAACATGTCATGATTTAAAATGTGACATTAGGGTGAGGTATAGGAATCAGGATCACATCACTAACGTGTTGTGTTGTACAGTAGAATAGCGTTTTCATTAGATTTGCCTCATTTTTATAACGCAGTTTAAAATCAGTTTGGCATGTTGTTCAATTGGAGGATTGAGTATCTTTGAAATGACGTACACCTAAATTAATGACCTGCTATGTACAGGTATACTTTATCTCTTTAAAATGACAGTCACTAACTTAACATGCTACTTTTTATTTTAATTATTATGAATATTGTGATTGGGTTTTTAAATTGCAGGACGTTTATAAATGAATGTCCAAGTGGACTGATCACGTTGCATGAGTTTCAACGGCTGTTCTCCAATGGGACGGTGGGCAAGGACTCTGCGGAATATGCAGAACAGATCTTCAGAACCTTAGACAGTAACGAGGTGAGTAGTTCTAACCTATTCAGTCAACACCATGAAATACTGTTGGTGGAATTAAGTGTGTGTGTGTGTGTGTGTGTGTGTGTGTGTGTGTGTGTGTGTGTGTGTGTGTGTGTGTGTGTGTGTGTGTGTGTGTGTGCGCAGGACGGCGTGGTGGACTTCAGTGAGTACGTGGTGGCCGTCAGCCTGCTGATCGCCGGCTCTCCGGAGCAGAAGCTCCGCTGGTCCTTCAAGCTGTACGACAAAGACCGAGACGGGGTCATCACTCGGGACGAGATGCTAGACATCATGCAGGTGCCTCAAGACACCAGACCACAATACCGTTTGGTTACTCTTCAAGTAATAGCATTTGGATAGTATTTTGCCAATGACATTACATAGCCTATAATAATAAAAGTAATAATGCATACATAAATGCACCTAGTGGTTTTCCCCTTAGTTGTAAATGCATATATTTTATGATTGACTGATTAGGATTGAGTTACATTTTCCTACCTTTGACTCAAATTGTGTATTTAAACTGTTTAAACCCAGGCTGTGTATAAGATGAGTCTGGCCAATGCCTTGACCAAGCGTAACCCACTGACTGCTGAAGAATGTACCAACAGGATATTTATGAGACTGGACAGAGACAACAATGGTAAGTGAAGTGTTTTAAATGTCTGCACATTTCAAATCTTCAATTAATTAATTAAGCAGATGTATTTAACAACAGTAGGCCATTTAAGAATGGGGAGGGATGTAGACCTGTATAGGGCAGGGCTCCATGAGAATGCCTCTATAATCGGTGTGATATTGTGCTATAATTGTGCACATTCCTGCACAGGTCAGTTCTTTATGAATCTGCTGTAACGTTGACCTACGACCTCCCCAGGGGCCCTGAGGGAGTAATCCAGACCTAGTTCAGGTTGACTCATGTCTAAACTAAACCACAGAAACGTAACTTCTCAAGATTCAAGATTCTTCTTTTGAAGTTTCAATTCAAGATGTTTTGATTTGCCATATGCAACAAGCACAATGGTTTGCTTCCTCCACACTCCCTCCTGCAGTTTGAGTTTCCTAAAACACTATACTATAAAAGATATATACTGTACACAATTGAAAGAACAGTAAAGTGACCGATGATGTATACATATTTTGAATTGTGCAAAAAGCATAAACAATATAATGCTTACTCCCCATTCACTCCCACAGTATGGAACAACAATACTATACTACACTCACTACAATATACTATACAATACTATAAACAACATTATTTTTTATAAGCTATTAGCATTTTCTCTTGCTTAATATGATGTGTTATGCTTGAAGTAATCATGCAGCGTTGCCACCGTTTTATGCCCTAGATGTAAGGTTCTCCTCATGCAGAAGGTAGTTTTGGAGTACAGATGATCTGAGTAGAGATTACAGCAGACGCCTGACCGCAGCACTGCACACAAAGGAACCTCGGTTGAATGCCACTGACAGTTCTAATCAGGTCTAGCCGTGCTTGTGTTGTCTCTAGCCATCATCTGCCTGGATGAGTTCATTCAGGGGGCGATGGATGATGTTTGGATCAGAGAGATGCTGGAATGTGACCCCAGCACTGTGACGGTGGAGAGGTCTCCGAAGAGGGACAGCGCTTCTGGGACCCGCTGGTGACCCCAAGGCAGAGAACACAGCAAAGAACACAGCAGAACATCACTCGAATGAGATGGAGGCCTCTGGATGGAACCATATGAGTTCATGGAGATGACTGCTGAGCTGTCTCCATGTTATTTACTATAGGCCTCGATTGTAATCAATGCTTTCTTACCAAGGGAACTGATTAGAGGTGGACCACAGTATAATCTCAAACCAGTAATTGGTTCAGTTTAGAATTTTTGTTGTTGATGTAAGTTATCTGCAGTCTCGTGTCATCATATTGCTGTTCATTTTCTATTTGTGATGTACAAAAGGCTTACGCCAAATAAATGTATTTATTCTATTTGTGGGGCCTGTGTGATGATTAGGCCTACACTACACCATACATAGGCTGTACAACATGTACATCTCACTACTTTTTTAGACCACTAGATGGCGCCTGTGTTTCTCCGCGGCTCCCAGCGCCTCGCGCCTCGCAGCGCCCCCTGCCGGAGGACTTCCTCTCCTGGTCGGGAGCAGCAGGGCGGGATGTGGCAGTGATGACGTTCGAACTTTCCAGCTCCCTGTCATTTGGTCATGGCGGTGGATGTAGCAGGGTCGTGGGCTGACGTAAAACAATAGTAAAAAGTTCATAAGCAAGGTTCTTGGAAGTTTACTTTGGGTTTTCCGAATAGTTCGTTTCGGTAAGTGCTTTAATTCTTCGCC
>CM051010.1:6226664-6254164 GCA_027704905.1 Muraenolepis orangiensis | reverse complement strand
AATGTACGATGAAATGTGACTATGTTTTTTTGTTGGAGTAGCAAACCGTACACATTGTCTGTTGCGATGCAAAATCTGGAAGGTCCTGAAATTGCCACCAACCCAGAGGAGTCACGTTATGACGATCTCTTCCTCACCTTATCGTGTTTCATGCTGCCGACCAATCGGCCTCGATGAGTCACATGACGATTGGCTTTGACTAAATATACATAATGGCTAAACACCAGCTGTCCAGCTAATGAAATCCTCAGACTAAATGCGGGACCAGACTGACACAAAAGACCTCGGTGGTTCCCAGCGGACATGTGAGGCCGTCTCTGCCATAACCCTTTACTGTCAAACGGTTCAACTGTTAGTTTGGCAGAAGTGTTGCACGTTACTCAAAGAAGTCTTGGAGACCTCTTTGACTGGTTGGCAAACACGTCGTGTGGGGCCTGTCCGTTGACCCTTATCCGATTTCCTATTATGTTTCCACATGGACGGTGCAGGACAAGTGCAGGTTGTCAGACTCGTTGCCTTCCAAAAAGATCCGGAGAGCGTTTGACCGCTGACTGTAGAATGTATCAAAGTGAATAAAAGATAAGAGAAATCTGAATGCAGTCTTTCACCAGCAGCGTTTGAGACGTAGACTCGGACGTAGACATAGACTCGGACTCGGTCAATGACGGTACCTGCTGTGACCCGCCTTCTCGCCGCCATGCTCAACATGCGGCAATTTAAGCCCCGCCCCCTGTAGAGGGTGGACTCTTGCAAAAATCAATCAATTGAATAGAAGGAAAAGCTCCTATTTCTGATTGGAGTCAGAAGTACAGTGCACAGGTATGAGCCTTCCCTCTGAGCTGGCTCTAAACCTTATGAATACAGAAGAGTCTCTGTACCACCTGAGAGAGAGAGAGAGAGAGAGAGAGAGAGAGAGAGAGAGAGAGAGAGAGAGAGAGAGAGAGAGAGAGAGAGAGGAGAGAGAGAGAGAGAGAGAGAGAGAGAGAGAGAGAGAGAGAGAGAGAGAGAGAGAGAGAGAGAGAGAGAGAGAGAGAGAGAGAGAGAGAGAGAGAGAGAGAGAGAGAGAGAGAGAGAGAGAGAGAGAGAGAGAGAGAGAGAGAGAGAGAGAGAGAGAGAGAGAGAGAGAGAGAGAGAGATCGCTCACCGTGAGTGCAGGCCTTTAACCCCCAGGCTTCTCTTCTTAAGCCGTTGAAGGTCTTGTTTGAGGACATGTAGCTCTGTGTGCACTCCGTCCATGGAGCTCTGTGTTTGCTTAACTGCAGAGCCTGCAACCAGGACGGGTTTTAGTTGAATATTGTTGATTGTTAGTCTTCAACTTTTTAACTGTATTCTGTGGTGCACACACACACACACACACACACACACACACACACACACACACACACACACACACACACACACACACACACACTGAATGATTGATTGTCTTGTGTTTGTCAGTCTAACGGCCACATCTCCCTGAGCGGCGGGGACCACTACCAGGAGCGTCTGACGCGGCTGGAGAGTGACAAGGAGTCTCTGGTGCTCCAGGTACCTTCAGAACACAACACTCATCCTCTGTGACCGCCTCCAAATGAGCCTTTCTCTGTTCTGGAATTCTCTCAAGCCGTTTGGTTTGTTTTCACCTCTTTGCTAACTGGATGATACAAGCGTAGCTGCTGGGCGGTATCGGGGATGGTTTCATCATGCGTCACATGAACACAATGTGTTCTATACAGCCAGTCAGGTGTTGTCTGTGTGCAGGTGAGCGTTCTGACGGACCAGGTGGATGCTCAGGGGGAGAAGATCCGGGACCTGGACGTGTGTCTGGACGACCACCGAGATCAACTCAATAGCACGGAGGACCTGCTCCAGCAGGTGTGTATTAACTTAGTGATGAACACCTGAGAGGTGTGTATTAACTTAGTGATGAACACCTGAGAGGTGTGTATTAACTTAGTGATGAACACCTGAGAGGTGTGTATTAACTTAGTGATGAACACCTGAGAGGTGTGTATTAACTTAGTGATGAACACCTGAGAGGTGTGTATTAACTTAGTGATGAACACCTGAGAGGTGTGTATTAACTTAGTGATGAACACCTGAGAGGTGTGTATTAACTTAGTGATGAACGCCTGAGAGGTGTGTATTAACTTAGTGATGAACACCTGAGAGGTGTGTATTAACTTAGTGATGAACACCTGAGAGGTGTGTATTAACTTAGTGATGAACACCTGAGAGGTGTGTATTAACTTAGTGATGAACACCTGAGAGGTGTGTATTCATTTAGTGATGAACACCTGAGAGGTGTGTATTAACTTAGTGATGAACACCTGAGAGGCTGCCCGGTCCTCACCTAACCAGGAGGAAGACCACTGTCTATGTCCAAACTATCTTTGTGGAATAAGACGAAAAAGTATGGGCTATTGGTGACTTGATGACATAGTCTGGTGCACAAATACCTCTTCATTATCTGAATGTTTCATTGAATGCTGGTTGGCTGCATAAAGACAATACAGGAACATTGATTTGAAAATACATTTCAAATCCATTTTTGGGTTGAGCATTAGGCTTCAGCACATTGGTGCTTGGTGACCCATTACCCTTTCCTCCTGTATCATCGGTATTTATGTTTCTTGGTCAACGTGGAGCTCTTTAGCAGAAGGCCACTGTGGTGTTTAAGTATCCTGGCAGCCATGCATGGCCAGCTACGCCCTGTCTGACCTTCTGACCTTCACGTGGAACCACCACAGGCCGATCTCCAGAGCACACATGGACACGGCCGTACATCACTACAGCGCTTCCTCTCCCCCCAGGAGCTCTTGTGCAGGGCGTCCCTGGAGACCCAGAAGCTGGAGCTGATGTCGGAGGTGTCCAGTCTGAAGCTCAAGCTGAATGCCATAGAGAAGGAGAGGCGGGACCTGGACGGGTTCAGGGACAGTGAGGTACAGCAAGCCACACCCCCCATCGGCCACACCCCCCTCTTCTGATTCAGGCACAGGCCAATCGGCACGTTGTATTCCCCATGTCTGGCATTTCCAAGCCAATGTGTGTGTCGGTGCACGTTGGGAGCAGCAATGCAAGTGGAATTCTTTCGTTAATGCAAATGAGAAACGTTTTGACGGGCTTCTTAGCTTGTAAGTCTTTCCAAATAAAGAGCCCAGAAACCAGGAGATGAATCAGGATCTTCCTGGCATCCCGGGACAGGGCGCCTCATGTTAGGGCTCAGGTGTGCTGTTACGACGACCCCCCCCTCCTCTGCAGCTTGTTATGAACTGTACAGACTGGGAGTTGTGGTGCTCATGGATGCACTGTGTGATCTAATACATTTAAAGAGCGTTCAGCCCTGCTCACGTGTCGTGGGGACCAAACCCTGGTTCCAAATGCAAGACAAGTGACCCACACATCCCCTCGTCTAGCTATGAGATGAACATTTTACTGTTGAGCTGGTCTTCAAGGGTCTTGAAGAGCTGGTCTTATTCATTGAATAAGTTCACTGCATTTAGCCACTTGCTCTTTTATTTTTATGGCTCAGTGCCAAGAAACTGACCATCAACTTCTTGATCTCAAATCCAAGCACTAGATGACATGATGCGTTCAAGGAGTATATTAAAGGAAAAAGGAATGTTTTATGAACTTTTGACTGCTTTGATGTTCCTGCTGAAGTTCTGCTCCCAGACGACTGCCTGTTGTTCTTTCAGGATCTGATTCTACAGATCAATGAGCTGCGGTACAGACTGGTGGAGATGGAGAGTGACAAACTACAGTATGAGAAGAAACTCAGGTCCACCAAGGTGAGTCCATGGACAGCTTTCCCCTCTATGTGGCATCATAGTGCTGATACTAAACAGCAGGGTTAGGTGTCGGTAGTTTGTGGTATCTGCCACCCTGAGTGAGCTTAACTGTGAAGCCGTCAACACATGATGAGCATCCAGCGGACGCATCGGACGCTAGGTCGGACACCGGGAACACAGCCAGCCTGCAGGCGGCAGGCCATTCAACATTTAAATCTCATAAAACCATTACCGTAATGTATTTAGGTTTAGAAGAAGTGAAGAAGACCCCTCGTCACACAATGCTGTAATCTTGAGAGGTCGCTAGATGAGGCCTTACCGCTGGACATAGGAACACACTGGCAGCGCGGACGCTGAACACTCATCACGTGTTGCTTTAGTCTTTGGTATCACAGCTGTTGTTCTTCTCCTCTTCTCCTCTTTAATGTCTGTCATCTGTTTTCTCTTCTCTTCTTCCTGGTTAATCGCCATACTGCTAGTCGCTCATGGCAAAGCTCTCTAGCTTGAAAATCAAAATGGGCCAGATGCACTATGAGAAACAGAGGAAGGAGCTCAGTATCCAGGCCATGGAGGTCTGCTTCTCTGTGTTTGTGCCCTGCTTGCTGTGGTCCTCTGGTGGTTGTTTTTGTCCCCTTTTTTTGTCCCCTATTCTCTTTATATCTTCCCACTCCGGCTCTGTCACTTATCGCAAAGCAGTCCTTCACTTTTTTGGTGAAAAGCACCGATCCTAAAGAGGAAGTCATCATCACAGCTTTTTGTTTAGACTAAATCCATCCACACACTCCAGCTCAAACATAGTTCACTGTTTCCCTCTCAAACCACAGGTATGCACTAATTCTGGGTTTGCCCACACCCTCCGTTGGCGAGTCTTCAGTCTGGTTTTCTGTATCTTTCCCCTTCCCACTTGTTACTGTGTCCTATAAATAATATTTATATTTAAACCCTTTCTTTCTCCTGCAAGATTTTTATAATTTTCTGCCTGCTTGAATCCACCTGTGTGTGTGTGTGTGTGTGTGTGTGTGTGTGTGTGTGTGTGTGTGTGTGTGTGTGTGTGTGTGTGTGTGTGTGTGTGTGTGTGTGTGTGTGTGTGTGTGTGTGTGTGTGTGTGTGTGTGTGTGTGTGTGTGTGTGTGTGTGTGTGTGTGTGTGTGTGTGTGTTTCATTCTTTGTGGTGTTTCCTGAAGGAGGAGCTGGCGGCTGTGAGGAGGCAGCAGGGCGGTGGTGATGGGGAGATGAGGAGGCTGGAGGAGGAGCTGGCCTTCAGAGCCCAGGACAGAGGTAGGTGGTACCTCCTGCCTCTATGACCTGAAGAGGCTGCAACACACTACCCGATTAAATGTGGCTCACTACTGAGTTGTGTACGAGTCACAAGAAGAGTGTTGATATTGTGTATGCATTACATTCACCAGTACATACATTAGTCATGTTGTATGGCAGAATGTCAAACAATATAATAAAATAAAAAACAGTTTGCAACCAGTTTGGTTTCCCTGACTGTCTGTCCCGTTTAGTGTCTCATCCCGATGAACCTCTTAGAAAGAGGCTGAAGGAGAAACGTAAGGAGGCTTTGTGTTTACTATGATCGTTATCACCTCCTGCATGTGAGCATGTGTGACGCGCCCCTGCTTGTCCACCCTCACCTCCAGCCGACCCCTGCACAGCGCTGCCATGTCAACCCGTTTTCCCCAACCCCAAACCCAAATTCCAATGCTACCAATGTAAAGGTTGTTTTATTTAGTTTTAAACAGGATTGTTTTTCCACCGTGTGCATCCCCCCGGGCCGCATGCAACCCCCCTGTGTCCTCTCTGTCCACCAAGCATCCAGTTGTCCAGTGTTGATTTAATCTTTAGTTCCCTGCCTTTTGTGCCTTCCATTGTGAGAGCCGTGCTCGTATCCCTAACCTGTTTGACTGTGGAAGAACATTTCCATGATGGGTCCGTTCAGAAGGACTTATGTAAATAGTCAACTGCCAACAGACGCACTTGCCTCCCAACGCAGCTTCTCACTGGTCATAGGAAGTCATAGGAAGAGTCATCTTGATGCCGTGGGTCATTCTATATATGTTTACATTTCTCTCTTTGTGGGAAGAGCAGATGTTTAGGGCTGTACGTCTTTGTTGACTATCACAAACGCTCTGTTGAAGTGTTCAACTCAACAATGTCCTGCCAGTCATATGAGTTGAAGTAAATCATCTCATTAGAATTTTCTTCAATACAACCGTGGTTACCCATCATAGTGTTAAGTGTCTGTCTCTAGTGCAGGTATATCTGACCCATCATAGTGTTAAGTGTCTGTCTCTAGTGCAGGTATATCTGACCCATCATAGTGTTAAGTGTCTGTCTCTAGTGCAGTTATATCTGACCCATCATAGTGTTAAGTGTCTGTCTCTAGTGCAGGTATATCTGACCCATCATAGTGTTAAGTGTCTGTCTCTAGTGCAGGTATATCTGACCCATCATAGTGTTAAGTGTCTGTCTCTAGTGCAGGTATATCTGACCCATCATAGTGTTAAGTGTCTGTCTCTAGTGCAGGTATATCTGACCCATCATAGTGTTAAGTGTCTGTCTCTAGTGCAGGTATATCTGACCCATCATAGTGTTAAGTGTCTGTCTCTAGTGCAGTTATATCTGACCCATCATAGTGTTAAGTGTCTGTCTCTAGTGCAGGTATATCTGACCCATCATAGTGTTAAGTGTCTGTCTCTAGTGCAGGTATATCTGACCCATCATAGTGTTAAGTGTCTGTCTCTAGTGCAGGTATATCTGACCCATCATAGTGTTAAGTGTCTGTCTCTAGTGCAGGTATATCTGACCCATCATAGTGTTAAGTGTCTGTCTCTAGTGCAGGTATATCTGACCCATCATAGTGTTAAGTGTCTGTCTCTAGTGCAGGTATATCTGACCCATCATAGTGTTAAGTGTCTGTCTCTAGTGCAGGTATATCTGACCCATCATAGTGTTAAGTGTCTGTCTCTAGTGCAGGTATATCTGACCCATCATAGTGTTAAGTGTCTGTCTCTAGTGCAGGTATATCTGACCCATCATAGTGTTAAGTGTCTGTCTCTAGTGCAGGTATATCTGACCCATCATAGTGTTAAGTGTCTGTCTCTAGTGCAGGTATATCTGACCCATCATAGTGTTAAGTGTCTGTCTCTAGTGCAGGTATATCTGACCCATCATAGTGTTAAGTGTCTGTCTCTAGTGCAGGTATATCTGACCCATCATAGTGTTAAGTGTCTGTCTCTAGTGCAGGTATATCTGACCCATCATAGTGTTAAGTGTCTGTCTCTAGTGCAGGTATATCTGACCCATCATAGTGTTAAGTGTCTGTCTCTAGTGCAGGTATATCTGACCCATCATAGTGTTAAGTGTCTGTCTCTAGTGCAGGTATATCTGACCCATCATAGTGTTAAGTGTCTGTCTCTAGTGCAGGTATATCTGACCCATCATAGTGTTAAGTGTCTGTCTCTAGTGCAGGTATATCTGACCCATCATAGTGTTAAGTGTCTGTCTCTAGTGCAGGTATATCTGACCCATCATAGTGTTAAGTGTCTGTCTCTAGTGCAGGTATATCTGACCCATCATAGTGTTAAGTGTCTGTCTCTAGTGCAGGTATATCTGACCCATCATAGTGTTAAGTGTCTGTCTCTAGTGCAGGTATATCTGACCCATCATAGTGTTAAGTGTCTGTCTCTAGTGCAGGTATATCTGACCCATCATAGTGTTAAGTGTCTGTCTCTAGTGCAGGTATATCTGACTCATCATAGTGTTAAGTGTCTGTCTCTAGTGCAGGTATATCTGACCCATCATAGTGTTAAGTGTCTGTCTCTAGTGCAGGTATATCTGACCCATCATAGTGTTAAGTGTCTGTCTCTAGTGCAGGTATATCTGACTCATCATAGTGTTAAGTGTCTGTCTCTAGTGCAGGTATATCTGACCCATCATAGTGTTAAGTGTCTGTCTCTAGTGCAGGTATATCTGACCCATCATAGTGTTAAGTGTCTGTCTCTAGTGCAGGTATATCTGACCCATCATAGTGTTAAGTGTCTGTCTCTAGTGCAGGTATATCTGACCCATCATAGTGTTAAGTGTCTGTCTCTAGTGCAGGTATATCTGACCCATCATAGTGTTAAGTGTCTGTCTCTAGTGCAGGTATATCTGACCCATCATAGTGTTAAGTGTCTGTCTCTAGTGCAGGTATATCTGACCCATCATAGTGTTAAGTGTCTGTCTCTAGTGCAGGTATATCTGACCCATCATAGTGTTAAGTGTCTGTCTCTAGTGCAGGTATATCTGACCCATCATAGTGTTAAGTGTCTGTCTCTAGTGCAGGTATATCTGACCCATCATACTGAATGCCATGTTGTGATGTTTACCTGAAGTCCTTTTCTGTCTGTTAGACGTGGAAGTGCAGAGGATGAAGATGGCGGTGGAATCTCTGATGGCCGCCAATGAAGAGAAGGTGTGTTTAACGAGCGCATGTTCCCATGTTTCCACCAGCTATTTCATCGCTAAAGGACGGTGAAGAACGTGTCATACTGAGAAATCCCCAGCTCAGTTCTGATGTCATCTTCATGTCTTGTCCCGCAGGATCGAAAGATTGAAGAGTTGAAGCAGTCCGTACAGCGGTACAAGAAGGTCCAGGACATGGTGCTGATGGTGCAGGGGAAGAGAGGTTCTACACCCCTGTTCTGTTGTAGCACCTGTTATGAACCATCAGCCCACATGGGTTCCAAATCAAGCACCCTCGTTTGAGTTAGTCTATCACTCAATATTAAAACTAAAAACATACCCCCAGGCACACGAGACTCTTATTTCACGTTAAATTGTGCTCTCTACATTCTGATTTGGGGGTTAGGGTTATTTGATTGACATTAATAATAATCATATTATTTTTCAAATTTTGTGCATTCATCACTTTTATTATTCAACAGAAGTTGTTTTAGGTTTGGTTTTCTTTTAAAAAACACATTTTCCTTTTTCAAGATTCATGATTATTTTTTAAACTTTAATAGGAGCACGGGTGCATTCTACATTTCAGGAAAGAATGTTAAATGGACTTAATGGAGCTATAAAGTCTATATTAGTATATCTCCTGCAATCAAATCCCTCACACGGAACTTCATAGAACTTCATAGAACTTCATAACTTCATAGAACTCCTAGTCCCGTACGGGACTAGGAGGCCAGGGGCAGGTCTTTCAAGACCACATGCTTCAGCTCCTGAACCAACTCCACCCAAAACAAGGCTAGGGTCATACGCCTCTATAACCTGTAACAAGGGTGTTTCAATTGCAGAAGACAAAGACCGAGATGGGGAGAATATGGAGACCGAGTGTTCGACAAGTGTCGCCGGAAATACGTCCGCCGCCACAGACGATGCTGAAAGCCGGGGAGGTCCGGCATTTGAAGAAGGGAGAGGAAGTAGCCCGGACGAGGTGTGTGTGTGTGTGTGTGTGTGTGTGTGTGTGTGTGTGTGTGTGTGTGTGTGTGTGTGTGTGTGTGTGTGTGTGTGTGTGTGTGTGTGTGTGTGTGTGTGTGTGTGTGTGTGTGTGTGTGTGTGTGTGTGTGTGTGTGTGTGTGTGTGTGTGTGTGTGTGTACTCACAGGTGTGTGTTGCTCTCTGCAGGAGAGTCTGTTTGGAAGCAGTGAGGCTCCTCTGACCCCGGTGGGCTCCACTGAGACCTCACCCTACGACCCTGAAGCCCCGGAGCCCCTCTCTACGGCCCCAGAAAGGTCAGGACTCGTATGAACCTCGTTATTATCATGGTTATACTGAGAGACCTCGCCGTCCGTTCTGCATACATCCACACGTTGGCAAGCACTCATCAATAACTCCTAGTCTGTGGCTAGTGATCTCTTACTGTAAGGGACGGTCTCCAGGAAACCAGGTGATTCACTTAGAACACAGAGACTTTCACAGTTATGTTAGTTTATTTTAGGCCCTGTGGTCTGTAGCAATGATACAGGGAATACATATTAATGTAATGAACGCAATACAATTAAGTATTTATGCAGATAAGAGTTGTAATTACAAAGGAAAATGTATCAGCAAACGATTGACTATGAGCATACTGCGGGTGACTATACGCTATACAACGTGTACAAAGTTATGAAAACCACCAGGCTCATATTGGTTTAAATCATATCAACACTCTCACTTTTTTAAGCTTTAACACACAGCAAGAAACAAACATAATCTAGACGAATGGTGAACACACAGGAGAGGAAACACTGTCTTAACATCCATCACAACAACCAGACTGAAACTACACCTTGTGTTGCTCGGGGAAGCGCCAGCTCTGACCTCTCTTTAGTGAGTCAATTATTATAAAACCCATCGCAAACAAACTAATAATATATAATGCATGAATTATTATGTGTGTGTGTGTGTGTGTGTGTGTGTGTCTAATTATGGTGCTTTGCTTTTCAGCAATGAAGACAATTCCAAGTCTTTGAACCAGGATGATCAGGACTCCATCACAAGTGAGAAGGTAAATATCTCTCACCAATTTGCAGCCTGTCCTAGATGTCCATGAAAAGATGAAGGCTAACATGAAGCTACGCTAGATCAATGACTTCATGTGCCTGACAGTAGGACCAGCCGTCGTTGACCTCCAGCTCATACAGTGGCTGGGGTTTCTTTTTCACTTTGTTGTGTACGGGGCTTCAATTCATTCCAGTGGCCTTTTCACTAGTACCCAGTATAGTGCAGGGTTTCCAACACACATATTTACAGCAGCCCAAGTATATTTTGTTAATTGAATTACATTTTTTATCCGTCCGAGAGCACGATAGCATCCGCGATCGATTAACTAGTGATCAATGATCCCCTCGCTCTTCTTCTCCTGTTCCTGTTCACTCTGCTATCGCGTGAAGCGTCGGATGGTAACATTCACCTATTTACATCGGTTTACCGGCATAAAAGTTCCCGATACAATTGCCTGGAGTCCAGATGTATTGTTTCTTAAATGTTTGCATCGGTAAAATATAACTTATTTTAGAACCCCAAAAAGCATCCGGGCAGGATTTCAAATGGCTAACGATGTCGGGGATTGGGCTTTTCCTTCTTCCCGTCGCACTGGTCCCATTTGGGCCCATCACAGGACGCGTTTTACAGGCTGAAAAACGCCAGGCGAACCGCACTGCTCTTTATCCATCACACAGGATCCGAAAAAAGAGCAGTTCCAAGCAAGTTTTTGTTGCTATGTAACCACCGAATCAGCTGGCCCCAGACCACGCCCCAGACCACGCCCCAGACCACACCCTTCAGGCCACGCCCCCCAACACCAGTTACCGCCAAAAGTATATTTCAGATCTGTGGGAACACTGTAGTGTGTTAATGAGCACCTAGCATGTGGTTTCTTCTCCT
Organism: Muraenolepis orangiensis; assembly: GCA_027704905.1. Taxonomy (NCBI): domain Eukaryota; kingdom Metazoa; phylum Chordata; class Actinopteri; order Gadiformes; family Muraenolepididae; genus Muraenolepis; species Muraenolepis orangiensis. The sequence continues at coordinate 6,243,022 of CM051010.1, read as the reverse complement.
CCCCAGAACAAGGCCAATGAGGAGAGGAGCACGCTGGATGAGAAGCCTCATACGGGATCCTCCGCCACCCTGCCGTCCCACGCCACCGCCACCGAGGACCACAGCTTCGGCACACGGAAGGGCCGCTCGTCCTTCGGGAAAGGCTTCTTCAAGCTGCGGGGGGGCAAGAGAACCACCAGCACCCCCAACCTCGGTAAGACGCACCGCAGCACACTTCTGCCCGGAACCTTCTCTTTCAGTGCGTTTGTTTATGAGTAATAGGGAGTCAGCAGCAGTTGGAGTGGTCGATTGGTAAAGATGCTTTTATGATGCACAAAGTTGGTACTGGTTCTGGAGGATAAATAGAGCAAGGTTAGGGAGTTCATGTTGGTAGTTTCTAGGAGTTTCTTTTCCCAAGCCACTCCCAAAGAATACACACCAGGACCATCATTTACTGCCCACAGTCACTACAGCTTTGGTTTAATTATGGAATTTGTGTGCCTGAAAGTCGGTCCATGTTGAGTCCTGTGCTGTATTGTGAAGTGTGTGTTCGTGTCCCCTGTCCATGACGGCTCTGTCTCTAACTGTTTCTGGTTCCTTTCTGTGGACCGTGTCCTGTGTGCTTTGTAATGCGTGAAGACCACAGGGCTAGTGCAGGACGGGGCCACTAGAGGTCTCCTAACCCCACCCCCCTACCCCTCTCTCACCTGGCTTCCTCTTCTAGACATCTTCTCTCTCAGGGACACGCCTTGAACACATGTTGCTGTATCTCTCTGCATGTGTGTCCACGCTTTCCTGTTTGTCCCTCGGTCTGTCTCTTATGCAGTTTAGAACAAGCTGCCTCATTCCAAAACCATTTGAGATGTTTGATTTAAGCTGGAGCAGTTGTTTATTCAACAACTTCCCATGTCAATCTTTCTCCCCAGTTCTAGTAGTTGGAATGACATATGGATGCATGTAGCCCCATCACAGTGTTGTAGCTGCCTGGACCACCTCCTCCTCTCTGGAGTGTGTTCTGGACCACCTCCCCCTCCTCCTCCTCTCTGGAGTGTGTTCTGGACCAACTCCTCCTCCTCTCTGGAGTGTGTTCTGGACCACCTCCTCCTCCCCCTCCTCCTCCTCTCTGGAGTGTGTTCTGGACCAACTCCTTCTCCTCCTCTCTGGAGTGTGTTCTGGACCACCACCTCCTCCTCCTCCTCTCTGGAGTGTGTTCTGGACCACCTCCTCCTCCTCCTCCTCCTCCTCCTCTCTGAAGTGTGTCCTGGACCACCTCCTCCTCCTCCTCCTCCTCCTCCTCCTCCTCCTCCTCCTCCTCCTCCTCCTCCTCCTCTCTGGAGTGTGTTCTGGACCACCTCCTCCTCCTCCTCCTCCTCCTCCTCTCTGGAGTGTGTTCTGGACCACCACCTCCTCCTCCTCCTCTCTGGAGTGTGTTCTGGACCACCTCCTCCTCCTCCTCTCTGGAGTGTGTTCTGGACCACCTCCTCCTCCCCCTCCTCCTCTCTGGAGTGTGTTCTGGACCACCTCCTCCTCCTCTCTGGAGTGTGTTCTGGACCACCTCCTCTCTGGAGTGTGTTCTGGACCTCCTCCTCCTCCTCCTCCTCCTCCTCCTCCTCCTCCTCCTCCTCCTCCTCCTCCTCCTCCTCCTCCTCCTCCCCCTCCTCCTCCTCTCTGGAGTGTGTTCTGGACCACCTCCTCCTCCTCCCCCTCCCCCTCCTCCTCTCTGGAGTGTGTTCTGGACCACCTCCTCCTCCTCCTCTCTGGAGTGTGTTCTGGACCACCTCCTCCTCCCCCTCCTCCTCCTCCTCTCTGGAGTGTGTTCTGGACCACCTCCTCCTCCTCCTCCTCCTCTCTGGAGTGTGTTCTGGACCTCCTCCTCCTCCTCCTCCTCCTCCTCCTCCTCCTCCTCCTCCTCCTCCTCCTCCTCTCTGGAGTGTGTTCTGGACCACGTCCCCAGTACCAGTACTCACTGGTTCCCCCCCCTGCTTGTACACAGCTGAGACTGAGCGCCGCGGGACGGAGCACCTGGACCTAGCAGGGCTGCCTCAGCGCTCCTCCAACAGCGACAGCACCCAGACTCTGCCCACCTCGCCCGACGAGGGCAAGAAGAAGGCCAAGGGCATCAAGAAGCTCTTTGGGAAGTATGTACCTGAGGCCCTTTAGCTTCACCCTCAGGGGGTTAGGAGTCCTCTAAAGTGTGATACCTCAGGGGGTTAGGAGTCCTCCAAAGTGTGATACCTCAGGGGGTTAGGAGTCCTCTAAAGTGTGATACCTCAGGGGGTTAGGAGTCCTCTAAAGTGTGATACCTCAGGGGGTTAGGAGTCCTCCAAAGTGTGATACCTCAGGGGGTTAGGAGTCCTCCAAAGTGTGATACCTCAGGGGGTTAGGAGTCCTCCGAAGTGTGATACCTCAGGGGGTTAGGAGTCCTCTGAAGTGTGATACCTCAGGGGGTTAGGAGTCACCTGAAGTGTGATACCTCAGGGGGTTAGGAGTCCTCTGAAGTGTGATACCTCAGGGGGTTAGGAGTCATCTGAAGTGTGATACCTCAGGGGGTTAGGAGTCATCTGAAGTGTGATACCTCAGGGGGTTATGATTGATGGAGAGTTGAGGAGCTTCTCCACCAGAGGAGAGGTGAGACAGATCACATGCTGGATGGAGCTTGGTTTAATTCCACGTTTTTCTTGGTATGACATCTTGGAAATGAAATGGGCTCGTCTTGGGCGTGGCCATATGGAAAAAATCAAATATCATCAAATATTAAGACTATGAAGTGCTTTCACAAAGTATTTACACAATGAGTTGTTTGATAAATGATTCATGTGATGTAATGACAGAAGAACATTATCCGCCAACATGGACTCTTACTCCTGGCTGAATCCACTCCAGTTTGAAAATACAAAGAAACTTGTTAAAGTAAAACATTTGTTAAAACTAGACTACAATTTTTATCATGAATGACTATCCACCACTTTACCGCCATTTTGTCACAATAGTGACAAAAAAAAGAACAAAGAAATGACTATTGAACCAACGTGTTATCAATATTGTGTTTAGGTTGTTGGTCCTGCCAGAAGTTGATGTTGATGTTATCATAACTGAACACATGAATAAAGAGCTTCCTGGCGATGACAGCATTGTATAATATTGCACTGGAAACCTTTTGATGCACAAGCCTTTCTGGGGCAGCTAAAGGTTAACCTTGGAAGAGACCTTGATGTGTCCTTATGGTCTTGTTCCTCTGAAGACTGAGAAGGAGCCAGTCAACCACCTTTAATGTGGAAGAGGACCTGTCAGAGGGAGACTTCAGGAGGGGAGGGGTCCGCTCCACGGCCGGGCCCCGGCTGGGGTGGTCCCGGGACCTCCAGCACACCAACAAGTATGTATGTGTGTGTGTGTGTGTGTGTGTGTGTGTGTGTGTGTGTGTGTGTGTGTGTGTGTGTGTGTGTGTGTGTGTGTGTGTGTGTGTGTGTGTGTGTGTGTGTGTGTGTGTGTGTGTGTGTGTGTGTGTGTGTGTGTGTGTGTGTGTGTGTGTGTGTGTGTGTGTGTGACTAACTAATGGGATTCAGAGGTGTGGTTTTGTCAACACCAGGGTAATCATTTATTTCAACCTCATAAAAGGTCTCTGAGATGCGTTACAATCTTGATCAATAGTGAGCTAGTAGTGAGAACACACATTTCTGCATACATTTGACTGTTTGTAAAAATGCAACTAATAAACTTGACTTGAACTAATCCTATGTGGAGATGACAGCCTTCTTTACCCACCCTTCAGCGCAGCTTGAACCATGTCTGTTGACCTCAAACCCTTGGCGGTCCCTTCCTCACTTCCCTTCATATCATGTCCATTTCTGTGCCTTCAGTGACCTGGACGCTCCGTTTGTACGCTGGTCCAAAGACAAGGTGTGCGAGTGGCTGAAGGACCAGGGCTTGGGTCTGTACGGGCCCATGGCCCGGGTGTGGATCACCTCCGGACAGACCCTCCTGCAGGCCTCTCAGCAGGACCTGGAGAGGGTGAGTCCTTCAGAACCTCCCCTGCCCGGTGGATTGGACATATCCCTTTAATACATGACCGAGACAGGGCTGACACTAGGTGCAGAACACTGAGGTCTGGAATATAAAAAGATAAAGTTGAGTGTGAAGTTCCTGCATAGTTCAGTGTAATTAACCTGTTAGTGGTGCTGTAGGTAAGATTGTTGTAGGTGTTATTTGTTTGAAATGGCCCATAGCTATCGGTCATTGATGAGTGAAATGTGCTGTGAGAATATCTGCTCTTGTTGGCGGCTACCATTTAGATGATCAACCAGGGCATCTCCTCCCTGATTGGTTCAGGCAACCTATCTTGCCTGTCAATCACAAGTGCGTGAAATGCAAAGCTTCTCAATGACAGAGAAACTCGGGGAGGGAGCAGACGGGGAGGAGACTCTGTTTTGGTTGTTTATTAATCTTCTGCCCTCTTTGGTGTGCTCCCTCGGTGAAGGAGCTGGGCATAAAGCACCCTCTCCACAGGAAGAAGCTGCAGCTGGCTCTCCAGGCGCTGGGCTCTGAGGAAGAGGACAATAAGGGCAAGCTGGACTACAACTGGGTGACTAGTGAGTACCGGGTCATACAGTCGTACTGACATATTATCATCTCCACCACCATATGATCAGCTGACTTTGTCCCCTCACACTAGAGTAAAAACATATAGAATAAAATAAAAACCAGATTCATTCAAGTGTAAATACTGTGTTTTGGTTCTAAATCAGTACTGTGTAGCCTGGCCACTAAGAATGTAATTATTGAAATAGTAGGACTGCTGGACCAGAAGTTCTGCTATAACACTATAGGACTAATCAGAAGTTCTACTAGAACACAGTAGGACTGATCAGAGGTTCTACTAGAACACAGTAGGACTGATCAGAAGTTCTTCTAGAACACAGTAGGACTGATCAGAAGTTCTACTAGAACACAGTAGGACTGATCAGAGGTTCTACTAGAACACAGTAGGACTGATCAGAAGTTCTACTAGAACACAGTAGGACTGATCAGAAGTTCTACTAGAACACAGTAGGACTGATCAGAAGTTCTACTAGAACACATTAGAACACTTTCTACGCAATCAGCATATTTAAGGCATTTTGCTTTTAGTGGCAGTGAGAAAATGAGCGTAGACTGACGCTAAATTTAAGATCATACCTGCTAACGTTTAAAACCAAACTAAATCACTATTTGGGTTCACTGGCTCTAATACTTCTCCCAGCTGTCCGAGCCTCTCAAGGGGAACTTGTGTTCCCTAGTTGAACTAGTTCACTAGTTAAACTAGCACACTGTTGTTTCACTCAACACTTCACCTTCCTCCCCCATCTGTGTTCAGGGTGGCTGGACGACATCGGCCTGCCTCAGTACAAGACACAGTTTGACGAGGGCCGAGTGGACGGGCGCATGCTGCACTACATGACCGTGGTGAGTGGGCCTCATCAGGCCCTTACTCACTGGGATGACCATGGATTTTTGCTAATGATTAGGAATTATCTGGGCTGCAGTGTAGCTCAGGAGGTAGAGCGGTTGCCTCACAACCAGAAGGTTGCTGGTTCGATCCCCCGGCTCCTCCTAGCAAAAACTGTCTCCTAGCTCAAACTGTGTCCTTGAGCTAGACACCCTAACCCTAACTGCTCATGACGTCTCTCCTGGCTGTCTCCTTGATTGCTGACTCTGTCATTGGTGGATTAATGTGTGGATGAATGTGAGGCATGACTTGTCGTCCATTACCATTACCATCTGCTTGACTCACATCTGTTCTTTTGACAGAAAATGTGGCTTAGATTTATGTTTTTCCATAGTGAAAATATTATAATTGATGGATAATCTAGTTATCCCTAATATACATCTCTTTGATTATACTACTTTTCTGAAAATACCAAAAATACCAAAACAATTCTACATGGCTTGTTTTCTAGCTGCCTCCCTGTTGTGTGTGGGGTCCATAGCAGTGAGGTCCTAGCTGCCTCCCTGTTGTGTGTGGGGTCCATAGCAGTGAGGTCCTAGCTGCCTCCCTGTTGTGTGTGGGGTCCATAGCAGTGAGGTCCTAGCTGCCTCCCTGTTGTGTGTGGGGTCCATAGCAGTGAGGTCCTAGCTGCCTCCCTGTTGTGTGTGGGGTCCATAGCAGTGAGGTCCTAGCTGCCTCCCTGTTGTGTGTGGGGTCCATAGCAGTGAGGTCCTAGCTGCCTCCCTGTTGTGTGTGGGGTCCATAGCAGTGAGGTCCTAGCTGCCTCCCTGTTGTGTGTGGGGTCCATAGCAGTGAGGTCCTAGCTGCCTCCCTGTTGTGTGTGGGGTCCATAGCAGTGAGGTCCTAGCTGCCTCCCTGTTGTGTGTGGGGTCCATAGCAGTGAGGTCCTAGCTGCCTCCCTGTTGTGTGTGGGGTCCATAGCAGTGAGGTCCTAGCTGCCTCCCTGTTGTGTGTGGGGTCCATAGCAGTGAGGTCCTAGCTGCTATGGTGTGTAGCCTATGATACTTTTACTTAGTTTATAAATGTTTGTATTTGCCTTCGCTGTTTGCTTGTTTGTTTAGTTTTTTGTTTCTTTGCCCCTCTGTAAAGTGGCCTTGGGTCCCTTGAAAGGCTATATCAATTATAGTTGTTAGTAGTATTATTATTATTATTATTATTATTATTATAGAAAACGACCACTGGTAAAGGAAGTAGCAGAGCTGTAGAGACGTGTGAGATCTGAGCTCCCGTCTCTCTCCAGGACGACGTGCTCTCTCTGAAGGTGGGCAGCGTGCTACACCACCTGAGCATCAAGAGAGCCGTCCAGGTGCTGAGGCTCAACAGCTACCAGCCCAACTGCCTCCGCCGCCGGCCCTCTGACGAGGTGGGCCTCACCGCCTCACCGCCTCACCTCCTCACCTCCACCCACTCTGAGTCCTCACACAGCGTTAGCAGTTAGACAGTAAAGTATACGCGATGACAAAGAGAAGATTTAATGCATGTAAATGTTTATAGTCCTTATTATTCTGATGGTATATAATAAATATGTGATTGTGTATTAGCTAATAAACATGGGTTTACACACGAGGGATGAGACCTAAAATACAGGAATAAAAACATATAACATAAGTATAACATACAACATAAACATAAGTATAATATAAACAAAATATCAATACAAATAAGTATCAGGGATAGATTTGTGTACTGTACTATTGTTTGGTTTGTACGTAGACTTTGTAAGTACACACCTTCTCACTAGCTAAGTGTGGTACTTTGTGTGATGGTTTGCTCCTCTCCTGGTTCCCAGAACAACATCTCCCCAGCGGAGGTCTCCCAGTGGACCAACCACCGGGTGATGGAGTGGCTCCGGTCCGTGGACCTGGCGGAGTACGCCCCCAACCTGAGGGGCAGTGGCGTGCATGGGGGGCTCATGGTGAGAGGCTCTGTTGGCTCACATGGTGCTCACTACCTCCCAGAGGTTCTGGGAGGTAGAATGACATGTTATGATAGTGTAATGTTAATGACATGATATGATAGTGTCATGTTAATGACATGTTATGATAGTGTAATGTTAATGACATGTTATGATAGTGTAATGTTAATGACATGTTATGATAGTGTAATGTTAATGACATGTTATGATAGTGTCATGTTAATGACATGTTATGATAGTGTAATGTTAATGACATGTTATGATAGTGTAATGTTAATGACATGTTATGATAGTGTAATGTTAATGACATGTTATGATAGTGTAATGTTAATGACATGTTATGATAGTGTAATGTTAATGACATGTTATGATAGTGTAATGTTAATGACATGTTATGATAGTGTAATGTTAATGACATGTTATGACAGTGGCAGCACTCCTAGCAGTTCAGTAGGTCACTAGACTACGATTCAAGCTCAAAAACTACTGCTGGACTACACCTCTGTCTGTCAGGAAACTGGAGAAGTTCCACCTCAGGTTTAATGATGAGTCCTCTTCCTCAGGTTCTGGAGCCTCGCTTCAACGTGGAGACCATGGCTCTCCTGCTCAACATCCCCCCCAACAAGACCCTGCTGCGACGCCACCTGGCCACACACTTCAACGTCCTGGTGGGCCTGGAGTCCCAGCAGCTCAAACAGGAGAGCCTGGAGAACCCCGACTACGTGCTGCTGACCGCTACCGCCAAGGTCAAGGTAAGCCCCGCCCACTGGGAGCTCCACTGGTGATGGTGTGGTGGGAAGCATTTTGAGTTGAGCAATCATTTCTACTTTGTGTTCTGCTCATTGATTCATTATTGATTGATTAACTATTGAAATATTGATTCATATTATTTCTGACCCCCCCTCCTCCCTCCCCAGCCCAAGAAGTCGTTCGGTGGCTTCGGCACGCTGAGGAGGAAGAGGCAGGAGGAGAGTGAGGAGTACGTGTGTCCCATGGATGTGGAGATGCCCAAGGGGCGGAGCTTCCAGAAGGGCTACGGAGGGGAGCTTCAGATCTACGAGGACGACCTGGACAGACTGGAGCAGGTAACCTCCATCACCCTGGGCTCACACACACACACACCGTCATTTGTACTGGCTTCATTTATTCACTTACGCTTCCAGAAGCATGCAAAGGCTCCTTACAACATTTAAATCAAATACGTTCAAATAAGTTATTGAATTCAAAACCTTTTTAAAGCAAGGTAACCATTACATGCAAATATGATTTAGTGTTTCCTGTATATGTGTAATATACGTAGTTTGTATATACATATTTAATATCAGTTCATATTGTTGGCATCACATACCGTTCTGCTCAAAGTCCAGAAGCAAGTGTGTTTAAGACTGTGTGTTTAAGACTCTGTTTAAGACTCTGTTTAAGACTCTGTGTTTAAGACTCTGTTTAAGACTCTGTGTTTAAGACTCTGTGTTTAAGACTCTGTGTTTAAGACTCTGTGTTAAGACTCTGTTTAAGACTCTGTTTAAGACTCTGTTTAAGACTCTGTGTTTAAGACTCTGTGTTTAAGACTCTGTGTTTGAGACTCTGTGTTTGAGACTCTGTGTTTAAGACTCTGTGTTTGAGACTGTGTGTTTAAGACTCTCTGTTTGAGACTCTGTGTTTAAGACTCTGTGTTTGAGACTCTGTGTTTAAGACTGTGTGTTTGAGACTCTGTGTTTAAGACTCTGTGTTTAAGACTCTCTGTTTGAGACTCTGTGTTTAAGACTCTGTGTTTGAGACTCTGTGTTTGAGACTCTGTGTTTAAGACTCTCTGTTTGAGACTCTGTGTTTAAGACTCTGTGTTTAAGACTCTGTGTTTAAGACTCTGTGTTTGAGACTCTGTGTTTGAGACTCTGTGTTTAAGACTCTCTGTTTGAGACTCTGTGTTTAAGACTCTGTGTTTAAGACTCTGTGTTTGAGACTCTGTGTTTGAGACTCTGTGTTTGAGACTGTGTGTTTGAGACTCTGTTGAGACTCTGTGTTTGAGACTGTGTGTTTGAGACTGTGTGTTTGAGACTGTGTGTTTGAGACTCTGTGTTTGAGACTCTGTGTTTGAGACTCTGTGTTTGAGACTCTCTGTTTGAGACTATGTGTTTAAGACTCTCTGTTTGAGACTCTGTGTTTGTGTGTGCAGATGGAGGACTCTGAGGGAACAGTGAGGCAGATCGGAGCCTTCTCAGAGGAAATCCAGAACCTAACGGTGAGAGACTTCCAATCATGGCACACGACATCTGTGGTTATTTATGGTCTTTATGTCATTTCTCAATCTAAACCTGGAGGATTGAATCCTCTTTATGGGTCTCATGTCCACTCAGTGAGATGAGTTCCTCTCATGTAACCCGTCCTAGTATGAGGAGCAGTGGGCAGCTATTGGATATACAGGGGAGCAGGGGAGGGGGCTGGTGCCTTGCTCAAGGGCACTGAGGCAGTGCCCAGGTGTTTTGGGGACTTGAACCGGGGACCCTTCTATTCCCAAGCCGAGTCCCAACAGACTGAGCTGCTGCCGCCCCATTTACATGTCCACTACTCATCATGTGTCATCAAAGGGGGGTTTTGAATGGGGTAACCCGTTCCCTGGTCTCTTGGAATGGCCGTCTGTTGACCTTTGACCTCTAAGCTTCTGGCCTCGTAGTGTGTGACTTATTCACTTATTTAGCTGTAAAGCTGTGATATAAATGTGTCCTATTCTGCGATGGAGTCCTGGTCTGACCGTCCTCCTCCCTTCCAGAGCATGCTGAAAGACGACGAGTTCTTCAAAGAGTCGTCTCACTCGCCCGACCCCAGCGTAACGGACGAGGAATCCAACGCGTGAAGCAGGACTGTCCCCCCCCCAAGGACCTTACCGACCACATCTCCTATCGCGCTACGGTCTAACTTTAGCCACAAGTATTACACTAAATGTTCTGTTTTTTGCCAGCCTCCCATCCAGAGGCACTCAGACTCTGGATGTAAAGGGGGAAGCATTTGAGGGCGACACCACTGCTCTTCTGGTGTTCCAGCTGGTTACTGGAGATGTTTTTTATAAACTCCTTTTGATGGATATGTTAGTATTCCTTATTCCATTGATGGCTCACACAGCAGAATAAAATATTTAATATATGTCCTTGTGATGAAAAGATTATTCTTTTTACAATATGAATATGGGAATTTATTCAGATGTAATATGCTGTGCTGATTTGACCTTTTTTGGGATAAGTTCACTTCAACTTCAAAATGGCTGCTGTTATTTGTTATTCTTTTTTTTTTTATACTGAAATTGCATAATCCAATTACGTTTAATGTCTCGTACCGTATTATCATTGCCTTACTTTATCATTCTTCAACTTAAAGTAATCGTTTGTTTGTATTTGCACCAATTGATATAAAGGTACCAGCCCTGATGGGCGTTGAATCGGACCGCTTTGGGTTTCCAATTCTCATGTCAATAAAGTCACTTTTTTGGAGTAGCAATTCTTGTAGTTCTACACACTTAGTTCCTTAGTGGATGTGTTGTGTGTGTGAGGTTGAGCCTTGGGGGACGACCCTGGACCTCCACCAGCTCACAGTCCAAGTATCCAACATTCAGGAACTCATTTGCAAACATTTGTTGAGGTCAGGATTTTCTGTAATATCAATATCTATATCTATATAGAGATATATATATCTCTATATAGATATCTATATAGAGATATATATATAGAGATATATATAGATATATATTTACCAACCGCACCGTTTGGGTGTCATGAATAAGAATCAATCCACAAATATAAAGTACTGACCTACAGGTAGAAATGAGGTATGGTGAATGGAGCAGAGGAGGGGAGTCCACGAAGAACTGATATATGTATATATATGTATATATATATATATATATATGTATGTATACATATATATATATATATGGAGCCATGGAAGTTCTGCAGGTTGAGGAACTCTGCCCCCTAGCGGACACGCTCAGGGTTGTCCGATCAGGGTTCTATTACTGGACAAACTGACCCATTGGGGATGAGTGGTTCCTCAGTGAAAACACGTCTTCTCTTGTCTTGGTTACATGGAACATTCTTGTATTGTCGCGCATGCGCCGTGGAGCCCAGTGTCTTGTTGATCGAAACCAGCAGAAGGACGATGGCTGCTTCAAGGTTTGACCACTTTTAAATAACTTCATTTTCACGTTCTTTTACGGATTTTGCTAAATCTCTCCCATGCAAACTTAGCGGAAGTAAATGCTTGTGGACAAAATCGTTCTTTTCTACTTTTTTATTCTTTTTATTTTTTTGTTGATTATATGTCCAAATGCATGTGACTTGGGTTATGAGTTATTTAGTTTTTCCCTGGTACAGTTGATCTCTATACTGGTTTGTTTTAATTTAATAAGGTGTGTGTGTGTGTGTTATACATGTATGAACATATATATATGTATATATATATATATGTATATATGTATATATATGTATATATATATATGTATGTATATATATATATATATATATATATATATATATATATATATATGTATATATATATATGTATGTATATATATATATATATATGTATATATATGTATATATATATGTATATATATGTATATATATATATGTATATGTATATATATATGTATATATATATATATATATGTATATATATGTATATATATATATATATATGTATATATATATATATATGTATATATATATATGTATATATGTATATATATATATACGTATATATATATATACATATATATATATATATGTATATATATATATATATATATATATATATATATATATAGATATATATATAGTATATATATATATATACATATATATATATATACATATATATATATATACTATATACATATATATATATATATATATGTATATATATATATATATATATATATATATATATATATATATATATGTATATATGTATATGTATATATATATGTATATGTATATATGTATAGTATATATATATGTATATGTACATATATATATATGTATATGTACATATATATATATATATGTATATATGTATGTATAATGTAACTGACTGACATGTCTTAAACCACAGGTTCCACAGAGGTCTGGTACTGCTTGCTGTGTTTGTCAGTGGGCTGAAGGCGTCAAGGTATTTCCATCTTTGGGAACGTAGAATCATCCTATTTGGACATGTTGTTCTGGAGGGTTCATTAAACCCTGTTGTGTTCTAGACTGACCGTCAACACAGAGCTGTCCGCTCTGTTCAATGAGTTCTGGACTCTGGATGTAAACCGCATGCAGCCAGGAGTAGACTACTCCATCTTAGTTCAGGTTTGGTGTTTTTATTAACGGTTTTTACAGTTTGACATTAATTTACAGGAAAAGTGGAAATTGATACCAACGATTCAATTGATTTGAATGACTTGAGAGTTCATGGAAGAAATGTCCCTGTTTGTCCCTTGTGAATTCTGGTGTGTGTCTGACCGGCTGGGAGTTAAGGCCATCCTCTTCTATCCCAACATAGGTCATTAAATATCTCCATATATCACAATGTATCATCATGACAAAGCATGTTTTCTGGCCAAATCAATCATTAATAGTCTAAATAAAATAACCTTATGGTCTATTTTTGTACACTCATGAAACACATTCCCTCGGCCAAGCCTACAACATGAACATGTCAAATATCAAAGGTGGACAGTTTCAGGTACAGCAGCTGCTTGCTAGTATGAGTGTATATGAGTATATGATGAGTTTGTGTGCAGGGTAAAGCCGGCTATGTCAACCAAGGAGTTCATGTGGTCCATGACCGGGCCTCCCAGCCTCTGTTCTCCAACGTCAACGAGACCAAACTGAGTCTCATTCCAACCTTCAACCGTGAGTCTCTCTGCTGTAGACGGTGGGAAACATTCTCATGTACTTTTGAATCAACGGAAAAGACGGCAGCAGAAAAGACACACAATTTAAATTGTGACAACAACTCCAAAGAACATCTATATGCACAATATGAGAAGCAGACATACATGTTGACCAGTACTGAAATGAAAGAAGAAAAACAGTGCCAGCCATTTTCTTTTCCAGATCTTGTGAAACTTCTGGACAACTATGAGATTTCTACGGGCGTGGCCGAGACGGTTTCACCAGCGGAGGTCCGGGAAAACAATCTGTTCCTGGATGCGGTCATGGGGACGGCGGTCATGAAGGTAAACAGCTCATCAGGGTCCTGCAAGTCCCATCACGGGCTAATGCTCCTCAGACCGGTTCAAACAGACCAGCTTGGCCCTTGGGTGAAGACGTCTTACCGTCACATCGTATGGTAGTCACTTGGTTACTCTCAGTGTAACACTAGAACTACTGCTACCTTCCTGTTGTAAAACGGTGAGAGAGAAGCAGGGTTCTATATCTAAAACAGCTGTGTGTACGGTATGAGCGCAGCTGGAATGTGTTGGCTCTGTGTGGAGAACCAGATCATTAAATCAACATGGTTTGATCCACAACTATGGATTTAGTCCACTATGAATGAACTGCTGTTACATTTATATGAATTAACATTAAATAACATACAATTAAAGAGATTCCATACACAGCTTTATTTTATTAATTGTATTTTACAAACTATTCTGATTGTATTATTTTTTTGGGATTTAAAATTTAAAAAAGTAGGAAAAAAGGATTTAAAAAGTATTAGTTTTAAACGATTCGAGGATTGTCCTTGACATGTTTATCCTGCCTTTGCAAAGCAGTGGTGTGTGTGTGTGTGTGTGTGTGTGTGTGTGTGTGTGTGTGTGTGTGTGTGTGTGTGTGTGTGTGTGTGTGTGTGTGTGTGTGTGTGTGTGTGTGTGTGTGTGTGTGTGTGTTGAAGGGTTCTGTCTGTGTGTGTGTGTTGAAGGGTTCTGTCTGTGTGTGTGTTGAAGGGGTCTGTGTGTGTGTGTGTGTGTGTGTGTGTGTGTGTGTGTGGTGTGGTGTGTGTTTTGAAGGGTTGTGTGTGTGTGTTGAAGGGTTCTCTGTGTGTGTGTTGAAGGGTTCTGTGTGTGTGTGTTGAAGGGTTCTCTGTGTGTGTGTGTGTTGAAGGGTTCTCTGTGTGTGTGTTGAAGGGTTCTCTGTGTGTGTGTGTGTGTGTTGAAGGGTTCTGTCTGTGTGTGTGTTGAAGGGGTCTGTGTGTGTGTGTGTGTGTGTGTGTGTGTGTGTGTGTGTGTGTGTGTGTGTTTTGAAGGGTTGTGTGTGTGTGTTGAAGGGTTCTGTGTGTGTGTGTTGAAGGGTTCTCTGTGTGTGTGTTGAAGGGTTCTCTGTGTGTGTGTGTTGAAGGGTTCTCTGTGTGTGTGTTGAAGGGTTCTCTGTGTGTGTGTGTGTGTGTGTTGAAGGGTTCTGTCTGTGTGTGTGTTGAAGGGGTCTGTGTGTGTGTGTGTGTGTGTGTGTGTGGTGTGTGTGTGTGGTGTGTTTGAAGGGTTGTGTGTGTGTGTTGAAGGGTTCTCTGTGTGTGTGTTGAAGGGTTCTGTGTGTGTGTGTTGAAGGGTTCTCTGTGTGTGTGTGTGTTGAAGGGTTCTCTGTGTGTGTGTTGAAGGGTTCTGTGTGTGTGTGTGTGTGTGTGTGTTGAAGGGTTCTCTGTGTGTGTGTTGAAGGGTTCTCTGTGTGTGTGTGTGTGTTGAAGGGTTCTCTGTGTGTGTGTTGAAGGGTTCTCTGTGTGCGTGTTGAAGGGTTCTCTGTGTGCGTGTTGAAGGGTTCTCTGTGTGCGTGTTGAAGGGTTCTCTGTGTGCGTGTTGAAGGGTTCTCTGTGTGCGTGTTGAAGGGTTCTCTGTGTGCGTGTTGAAGGGTTCTCTGTGTGCGTGTTGAAGGGTTCTCTGTGTGCGTGTTGAAGGGTTCTCTGTGTGTGTTCACCCCCGCAGCGTGCCCACAGGTACCTGGTTGGGAAGGGCAAGTCCAACTCTGACCTCAGGCTGTTTAAGAGCCAGCTCTACCTCATATGGTTCAGGCTTTATCACAGACAAAGAAACGCAGGGTAAGACATCACATTCATATCACCACCTTCAGTATTTAGCCAGAATAAGACTTCATATGGTATGCTGATTATGAGCTGTGTTGGTTTAAGAGCTCTTATGTGGCCACTTCCTCCTCCTCCTTGACCAGCATGGACTCCTCTGGCTTTGAGCATGTGTTTGTTGGAGAAACCAAGTCTGGAGCGGAGATCATTGGTTTCCATAACTGGCTGCAGTTCTACCTGCAGGAGAAGCACGGCCACCTGGACTACAAGGGGTACAAAGCCCGGGAGCAGGACATCGTAAGGCTGGGGGGGCTTTGGATGACGTTGACTCGCTGCCTTTCAATGAATGTAGTACATTTCAGTACATGTGGAGGAAAGCTTGATAAGAAAATATCAAAACTTTGGGAAATATAGACAAAAATGTTGTTTTCTGTATTTTCACAAAAGTACATCCAGTAATATAAACCGCCTCAGTCTGGTTATAAACCGCCTCAGTCTGGTTATAAACCGTCTCAGTCTGGTTATAAACCGCCTCAGTCTGGTTATAAACCGTCTCAGTCTGGTTATAAACCGCCTCAGTCTGGTTATAAACCGTCTCAGTCTGGTTATAAACCGCCTCAGTCTGGTTATAAACGTCTCAGTCTGGTTATAAACCGTCTCAGTCTGGTTATAAACCGCCTCAGTCTGGTTATAAACCGCCTCAGTCTGGTTATAAACCGCCTCAGTCTGGTTATAAACCGCCTCAGTCTGGTTATAAACCGTCTCAGTCTGGTTATAAACCGCCTCAGTCTGGTTATAAACCGTCTCAGTCTGGTTATAAACCGCCTCAGTCTGGTTATAAACCGTCTCAGTCTGGTTATAAACCGTCTCAGTCTGGTTATAAACCGCCTCAGTCTGGTTATAAACCGCCTCAGTCTGGTTATAAACCGCCTCAGTCTGGTTATAAACCGTCTCAGTCTGGTTATAAACCGTCTCAGTCTGGTTATAAACCGCCTC
>CM051010.1:6211664-6221664 GCA_027704905.1 Muraenolepis orangiensis | reverse complement strand
TTTAGATCCAGGTGCAGAACCCTTTAGATCCAGGTACAGAACCCTTTACATCCAGGTACAGAACCCTTTAGATCCAGGTACAGAACCCTTTACATCCAGGTACAGAACCCTTTACATCCAGGTACAGAACCCTCATCCTCCCTCCTCCATCCCCCTGTGACTGCTACAAGACATGGCTCCCCAACATGCAACCCTAACAAAAACTCAATTTAATAACGTTTCCAGAGAGTCCGGCCTGTTCTGTTCCAGCTGGTTACTTCATAGTGTGCTGACTGTTCTGTTCCAGCTGGTTACTTCATAGTGTGCTGACTGTTCTGTTCCAGCTGGTTACTTCATAGTGTGCTGACTGTTCTGTTCCAGCTGGTTACTTCATAGTGTGCTGACTGTTCTGTTCCAGCTGGTTACTTCATAGTGTGCTGACTGTTCTGTTCCAGCTGGTTACTTCATAGTGTGCTGACTGTTCTGTTCCAGGTGGTTACTTCATAGTGAAAGGGCAGGAGAAGGTGATTCTTATCCAGGAACAGCTGTCTAAGAACCGCATCATTGTGGAGCAGGACCGGAAGGGTGCTGTTGGAGCCTCCGTCACCAGGTACCTCCTTCTACTCTCTGATACACCTATACCCCCCCCCTGGACCCATAAGGTCTGTCTGGATAGATCTCTGTAGGGTGAAAATGAATGGAAAACTTCAGCAATCCAAACAACCACAAACCCAGAATGACACCAACATTGGTACAGATGCTCTATGGATCCGTCTCATCTCAGAAGCGTATGTATATATATGTAACGTATGCATATGTAATGTGGCAGAACTCTTTGCGTTATTGCTGGAATGGCGATGGTATGGTTGGTGGTGCTTGGTGTTTGAATACCAATAGGACTATGTCACACTTCCTGCTTCCGGAACGTTACAAATCGCCGAGCAGTGTACTCTTACTTCCGGTAGTTACCCCAGATACGTGACAAACTGTCCCCCTCCTCTCCTCTCTGTTGTCGTAGTGAACCGGCTGCTCAACGCCTAAACACAGACAGCCCTACCTCAGTTTACACCATTTACCCAAAGACAAACTCCTCCTTGTGTCTCATGTGAGGCTGATGAGGAGGATGAAGGTCCCTGGTTTCATGTTCTCAGGGGTAGCGCGTATGTCTGCAGTTTGCACTTTGACAAGGAGAGCATATGCGTCTCGAAAAGTGGGCGGAATAGGCTAATAATGACGGGTATGGGTATGATTTAAAGCACTGGTCCCAAGTAGGGCTGGGCGATACGGACCAAAACCCGGTATTTTTAGGCTGCATCGCGATATACGATATATATCGATATACGATATATATCGGTATTTTATTCAAATTCGGTTTTAACTCAATGCCACAAGTATGTCACAAGCACTTATTTTAAGACAACTCATATTCACAAGAATAACAGGCATTCCCTTTTAGAAAATATACAGCTGCACACTACATATTAACACGTAAATGAAAAGGTACATTGAAATAATCAAAATCCATCAAATAAATAGCTCTGCTCCTACACAAATCGCCTTCGTTATATGGCGATATATCCAGATAGAGCCACAAGACACAATGTCGGGGAATTGTATGATTCTGATTCAGACTTCTTGCCTGTAGTGTTCATTCACTAGTTGAACCACATCGTCTTGACCGACTTGTGGAAGGTTATGCAGCGATGTTGTCCAGCGATAACTGTCCTCCATGGTGAATGCCAAGCTGAATGCATTAACCGGAACTTGGGATACGCTGCTTCAGCGATTTTTAACGGGTACTTCCGGCTTTCAACTGTGCCGTGATATAGGCCTATTGAAGCTTTTTATTTTAATTGTATCTTAAACTCTGCTTTCCTTTTCCAGTTCCACCCATGAAAAGAAGAGTAGGACTAATATGATCGTTAAGAAGGGGCGATTCTACCTGAGACACAACACCCTCTCGGAGGACGCTCCCATTGCCATCATATTCAAGGTAAAGAGAAAACATTGTCCCATTGTCCGAGACATAGCCGGAGCGCAATACGTTGTTGTGTCCAGTAGGGGGCACTGTGAGACCATTACATGGTGCCAAAGATGGTGCCACATTTCTCTGTAAATATGTTCTTTTTTTACCAAAAAATAAGCTTTTTTTAATAATGTACTATTGTGTAACTGAAATAATTTCTCCTTACAATTTGGCCATCAATTCCAAGAAATAAAACCATGTTCAGCTTCTGGAAAACTCTTAGTAGTAGATGTTTGAGTGTGCAAATGTCAAGCCAGTTGTTATCATGTGTTTATCATTATTACATTTATGTAATTACATTCAACCAGTGAATCAACTAAATGAGTTGATTCTATCTCCACCTCATCAAGCTCAGTGTGACTCTGGTGAATCTCCACGTGCCTCATTTACATAACCAAATGTCAGCCATGTCATAATAACTTCTGTCAACTTCCTGAACTCATGTAGCATTTGTACATACAAAAAAAAAAGAATACCCTTTCAGATCAAATGGATTAACATGAAGTCTTTAGATTTAGTGGAGTGGTTTCTGCTGCTTGTCTTCTCATCCATGCGTGTGTCTCTGGGGAGCAGGCCATGGGGGTGGAGAGCGACCAGGAGATCGTCCAGATGATCGGCACTGAGGAGAACGTGGTGGCCCACTTCTCCCCCAGCCTGGAGGAGTGCCAGAAGGCCCTGATCTTCACCCAGACTCAGGTGCAGACTCACACAAGCCTGCTTCCTGAAGCCCCGCCCACTTTTAAACATGTTCCGCAATCCCGGGGTCTGTGACCGTCTGTTGCCGTGGTGATAGGTCTGTGACCGTCTGTTGCCGTAGTGATACTCTGCTCCAAGGGAAATTTCAAGAGCCGATCGGCGTCTCGTAGGCGCGACTTTTACGGTGAGCAACAGAAAACAACACGGAGACCCAGAGTGAAACATTTAGATTCCGCATTTAAGGTATCTTTAAAGTCTTTTTTTAAATCAGATCATCAACAGAGCGGCACAGTGATTGGTTGAGGTGGAAGACCCGCCCAGTCTCCAACTTAAGAAACAAGATGGTGATCAGTCTACCCTCACACAGCGTCATGTGCTGCTGGATAAGGAAAGCTTCAATAAATGTCAGAGATTGTCCCCAAAGTGATATTCCCATAGTTTGGGGATATTGAGGTCCGATGTATTTTCCAGGGCTGGAGCTTGGAGTGTACTCTATGGAGTGTACTCTACTCATTACTACCGTCCGCTGACCCAACCTTCTATACATTCAAACCCATTATTTTTCAATGAGAGCACTTACGTGATAACACTTTCAGTTCTGTTCAAAACCCTGACGCCACACAGTGCCTTCCATTGCTACCCACTCTGCTAAACACAGAACCTAAGGCTTCACCCACTCTGCTAAACACAGAACCTAAGGCTTCACCCACTCTGCTAAACACAGAACCTAAGGCTTCACCCACTCTGCTAAACACAGAACCTAAGGCTTCACCCACTCTGTTAAACACAGAACCTAAGGCTTCACCCACTCTGCTAAACACAGAACCTAAGGCTTCACCCACTCTGCTAAACACAGAACCTAAGGCTTCACCCACTCTGCTAAACACAGAACCTAAGGCTTCACCCACTCTGCTAAACACAGAACCTAAGGCTTCACCCACTCTGCTAAACACAGAACAAGACCTAAGGCTTCACCCACTCTGCTAAACACAGAACCTAAGGCTTCACCCACTCTGCTAAACACAGAACCTAAGGCTTCACCCACTCTGCTAAACACAGAACCTAAGGCTTCACCCACTCTGCTAAACACAGAACCTAAGGCTTCACCCACTCTGCTAAACACAGAACAAGACCTAAGGCTTCACCCACTCTGCTAAACACAGAACCTAAGGCTTCACCCACTCTGCTAAACACAGAACAAGACCTAAGGCCTGTCTGGTGTGTGACCTGCTTAAGGAGCTAACATTGATATGCATGCCTTGATATCAAATTAATGCATTTGACTTTTTCTGTGTTTTGAGTGACTTGTTGTATTTGTATTTAGCATACAGGCAGGGGGGGTGGTCTTGGTGAAAGTCCTCAGCCTGCTTAACCTTTGACCTACATGTGGTCTCAATGTAGAGAGTAGTGTGTGTGTGTGGGTACGATTGCTGTTGTGTTGTTCTTTGAACATAAACATCAGTGCGTAACATTAGCTGGATAGGAAACAAGTGTTCTGCATGATGTCTCTCTGATGTCTCTCTGATGTCTCTCTGATGTCCTTCTCATATCTCTCTGATGTCTCTGATGTCTCTCTCATATCTCTGAGTCTCTGATGTCTCTCTGATGTCTCTGATGTCCCCCTGATGTGTCTCTGATGTCTCATGTCTCTTTGATGTCTCTCTGATGTCCTTCTCATGTCTCTCTGATGTCTCTCTGATGTCGTTCTCATGTCTCTCTGATGTCTCTGATGTCTCTGATGTCTCTCTGATGTCTCTGATGTCCTTCTCATGTCTCTCTGATGTCTCTGATGTCTCTCTGATGTCTCTCTGATGTCTCTGATGTCCTTCTCATGTCTCTCTGATGTCTCTCTGATGTCGTTCTCATGTCTCTCTGATGTCTCTCTGATGTCTCTCTGATGTCCTTCTCATGTCTCTTTGATGTCTCTCTGATGTCCTCATGTCTCTCATGTCTCTCTGATGTCTCTCTGATGTCTCTTTGATGTCTCTCATGTCTCTCTGATGTCTCTCTGATGTCCTTCTCATGTCTCTCTGATGTCTCTCTGATGTCTCTGATGTCCTTCTCATGTCTCTCTGATGTCTCTCTGATGTCTCTTTGATGTCTCTCATGTCTCTCTCATGTCTCTTTGATGTCTCATGTCTCTCTGATGTCTCTCTGATGTCTCTTTGATGTCTCTGATGTCCTTCTCATGTCTCTGATGTCTCTGATGTCTCTCTGATATCTCATGTCTCATGTCTCTCTGATGTCCTTCTCATGTCTCTCTGATGTCTCTCTGATGTCTCTGTCTCTCATGTCTCTCTGATGTCTCTGATGTCTCTGATGTCTCTGATGTCTCTGATGTCTCTCTGATGTCTCTTTGATGTCTCTGATGTCTCTTTGATGTCTCTCATGTCTCTCTGATGTCTCTCATGTCTCTCTGATGTCTCTGATGTCTCTGATGTCCTTCTCATGTCTCTCTGATGTCTCTCTGATGTCTCTCTGATGTCTCTCTGATGTCTCTCTGATGTCTCTGATGTCTCTGATGTCCTTCTCATGTCTCTCTGATGTCTCTCTGATGTCTCTCTGATGTCTCTTTGATGTCTCTCATGTCTCTCTGATGTCTCTCTGATGTCTCTTTGATGTCTCTGATGTCCTTCTCATGTCTCTGATGTCTCTCTGATGTCTCATGTCTCATGTCTCTCTGATGTCCTTCTCATGTCTCTCTGATGTCTCTCTGATGTCTCTTTGATGTCTCTCATGTCTCTCTGATGTCTCTCATGTCTCTGATGTCTCTTTGATGTCTCTCATGTCTCTCTGATGTCTCTTTGATGTCTCTCATGTCTCATGTCTCTCTGATGTCTCTGATGTCCTCATGTCTCTCTGATGTCTCTCTGATGTCTCTTTGATGTCCTCATGTCTCTCTGATGTCTCTCTGATGTCTCTGATGTCTCTCTGATGTCTCTTTGATGTCTCTGATGTCCTTCTCATGTCTCTCTGATGTCTCTGATGTCTCTTTGATGTCTCTTTGATGTCTCTCATGTCTCTCTGATGTCTCTGATGTCTCTGATGTCTCTGATGTCTCTCTGATGTCCTTCTCATGTCTCTCTGATGTCTCTTTGATGTCCTCATGTCTCTCTGATGTCTCTCTGATGTCTCTCTGATGTCTCTTTGATGTCCTCATGTCTCTCTGATGTCTCTTTGATGTCTCTGATGTCCTTCTCATGTCTCTCTGATGTCTCTTTGATGTCTCATGTCTCTCTGATGTCTCATGTCTCTTTGATGTCTCTCTGATGTCTCTTTGATGTCTCTCATGTCTCTCTGATGTCTCATGTCTCTCTGATGTCTCTCTGTCTCTCTGATGTCTCTTTGATGTCCTTCTAGTCCTTTAGCTACAGCATATATTAATAGAACTACAGCAATGGATTGCATATTAATCATGGCAAAGGGAAAATAATTATTTTAATAACTATTAAGAGTACTGATGTTGGATCTATTGAGAGATAAACAACTATATAACTAATATACTAATTATACTAATAACTATATACTAATAAACAACCTGTTCTATATGTATATATATATATATCTCTTATATGGATGGAGGTTTTGTGGTGGTGTTTAATCGGACGGTGCGGTGCTCTCCGTCTCCATGGCGACTGGCCATCGTTTCATTCCGTAGCCATACTCTGTTAATTAGGGTTTATTATATCAGCCTGTTAGTTAGAGTTGTAGCATGTTGTATGAGTTATGTTGTATGAGTCGTCGTCATATTTGATGGGGTGGTTAGCCTGGTGGATAGGGGCTGTGGGGAAGGCTCTCTGCTTCACGTCCACATGCTGGTTCCCCAGGCGCTGAAGTACCTGGGCAACAAGGTGAGGCGCCAGCGCATTTGGGGCGGGCCCAAGAAAACCAAGATGGAGGAGGCTCGGGAGCTTCTGGCCTCCCTCATCCTGACCCACGTACCGGTGAGTCTCCTCATCATTATCATCCTATTATCCATCACACTTTGTACCTCGTTATCGCCTGGGCATGTGGAAATGAATTTGCATGCATTTATTAATGTATATATATTCATTATTATAGTCCTGTGTAGTAGGCTTTTCAACGGGTGTTAAGGTAATTTCAGTAGTATTTAGAAAGAAAGCCCATTGCAGGATCTACTTGTATTTTCCACCCTTGTTGTACCCCCGTCCTCTCTGGTTGGGACCTCCAGGTCAAAGAGTTTAACTTCCGGGCCAAGTGTGTGTACCTGGCGGTGATGGTGAGGAGGGTCATCCTGGCTCAAGGGGAGCACAAGGTGGACGACAGGGATTACTATGGCAACAAGCGCCTGGAGCTGGCCGGCCAGGTGGGTGATGGACGAGGGCTCTTCTTCTTCTTCTGTCATTAAACGGGCAGGATTCCTCACGCCGGGATGTTTGTGTGTTTTGATATCAAGCGGCTATTTATTTGAAAACGAAATGATTTCGAGAGGGCAAACTTCCATTCACGTGTGATCTGAACGAAGGGGAGAAAGAATCCAAACCTCATCCGTCCCTTTACCTCACGCTGCCCAACCCTGGGCAGAGGAGCCCCGAGCAGCCAGAGAACCACCGCTGATCAGAGCCCTGAGCCAAGAGCACAGAGGCTCATCTCTCACCTGCATCGCCTCCTTTAATAACATGCTCATTATCCCCCGCCCGCCGCTTTTGTGTTGGCCTGTTTTGTTTGGTTTCGCCCCCCCTCCCCCCCTCCTCCCCCCTCCCCCCCCTCCCCCCCTCCTCCCCCCTCCCCCCGGGAGATAGTCGTGACTGCCCCGTCTCAGGCTCTCTGGACGCACGGGGCACAGAAAAACATTTTTCTCCAGCGGTGTGACAATGGAATGGCTGCCTTGACGGGAGCGATTGAGCTAATCCCGCGGCTCAGCTCTGATAATGTAATTACTGCTGTCTTGAGGTCTTTAATCTCCCCCCCCCCCCTGTGTGGGGGGGGGGGGAGAGAGAGGGGGGGGGGCTCTTTTATTTTTTTAATAGCGGGCTTACACACTCGCCACAACACGGGCAGCTCCTCGCTCTCCAATTAACAGTTCTCTGACATTCAACTAATTGGCTCCACGCGGTACTGAAGCTTAATTTCTTTATTAATTTCAGCGTGTTTGTTTTGATTTATGCTAATGCACAGGTGGGTGGGGGTTATGCCAGAGGTTGGCTCCTGGGGGGTGGTGGGGGGGGGCTCTGGGCGCAGGGCCAGGTCAGACTTATCAGGGAGCTGGCAACCATGGGTTATTAAATCTGACAGTCAGCAATGGCGCTCTGCTGATAAGGGTGTGTGTGTGTGTGTGTGTGTGTGTGTGTGTGTGTGTGTGTGTGTGTGTGTGTGTGTGTGTGTGTGTGTGTGTGTGTGTGTGTGTGTGTGTGTGTGTGTGTGTGTGTGTGTGTGTGTGTGTGTGTGTGTGTGTGTGTGCGCATCCCCTGGCTGTGTGTTAATTACTCCATCACACACTGCGACAAGTGCATGAGGTTTGTGTACCCAAAGTTCTCAGGTTCTATGTTGGTTGAGTTTGTGCCTCTCGCTCCCTGCCTCCTGTTCCTCTTCCTCCTCCTCCTCCTCCTCCTCCTCCTCCTCCCAGCTACTCTCCCTGCTGTTTGAAGACCTGTTCAAGAAGTTCAACTCTGAGCTGAAGAAGATCGCCGACCAGGTCATCCCCAAGCAGAGAGCTGCTCAGTTCGACGTGGTGAAGCACATGAGGCAGGACCAGATCACCAACGGGATGGTCAACGCCATCTCCACCGTGAGTTAAAGCCCCCGTGGGAACTGCTCAGGAACGGGTTAACGCGGATGGGAACAACAATAAAGACTAAAGGTGTTCCGTGCCTTGACCCACCTGTGGATGCACAGTGCAATAACTAATACATTGTCATCACTAGAAACAACTTTGATTTCTGTATGTCTTACAACATACTAATGATCCCATGAGGCGTTCCTACGGTGTGTATTTGAATGCTGGTGGTGGCCGTCCCCCAGCACCAGTCTGTGACCCACCGTCTTGTTCTGGAGCTACTGGTTATATTACTTTAGTCATTTAGCAGATTAAGCAGTTTGTCCAAAGCGACTTACAATAGTGTGTTCAATAGTGGTTATACCATTAGATCATATTGTATGGCTATATCATTCAGATCAATATCTCAGTGGGATCAATAATAATCAGCCCTCAGTGTGTCCTGGTGCTGAATATGTGACTGGAAGCCCTGAGTTGTGGTCTCCTCCGCAGGGGAACTGGTCCCTGAAGAGGTTCAAGATGGACCGGCAGGGCGTGACCCAGGTGCTGTCCCGCCTCTCCTACATCTCTGCCCTGGGCATGATGACCCGCATCTCCTCCCAGTTCGAGAAGACCCGGAAGGTCAGCGGGCCGCGCTCCCTGCAGCCGTCCCAGTGGGGCATGCTGTGCCCCTCGGACACACCCGAGGGAGAGGTGAGCCCCTTCTGCATCACCTCCACCATGTGGGAGATGATGAGGGTGATGATGTGATGATGAAGAGGATGTGATGATGTGATGATCAGATCATTACTTGTGCACACTCCGATGATTGCTCTGTTGCTGATTTCTAACTGGGCAGCCCCTACATTAGGACTAAGATTCAAGATTCAAGATGTTTATTTGCGTACAAAAGTCAAAAAAAGGCTTTACTACCCCTTCACTCCCTTAATACTATAAACAACCCTAAATACTACCTTAACAATACTATAACAACCCTAAATACTACCTTAACAATACTATAAATAACCCTAAATACTACCTTAACAATACTATAAACAACCCTAAATACTACCTTAACAATACTATAAACAACCCTAAATACTACCTTAACAATACTATAAACAACCCTAAATACTACCTTAACAATACTATAAACAACCCTAAATACTACCTTAACAATACTATAAACAACCCTAAATACTACCTTAACAATACTATAAACAACCCTAAATACTACCTTAACAATACTATAAACAACCCTAAATACTACCTTAACAATGGTTTTTAAATGCTTTTTGCACAATTCAACACATGTTCTGTACATCATCC
Organism: Muraenolepis orangiensis; assembly: GCA_027704905.1. NCBI lineage: Eukaryota > Metazoa > Chordata > Actinopteri > Gadiformes > Muraenolepididae > Muraenolepis > Muraenolepis orangiensis. The sequence goes on along the minus strand of CM051010.1, from coordinate 6,211,918 downwards.
TCACTTCATTATTGTAATTGTTATTCTGTACAGTATGTTACTATAGTGTTTTTGTAATGCATACTGCCGGAGGGAATGGGGCGTAAGCATTCCATTGTACTTTGTACTGTAATAAAAACATCTTGAATCTTATCTTGAACAAAACTTTACTCTATAAAATGAACAATAAAAGGACTGATGGATGAAGCTGCTGTAGGTCTGATGGTAGAGTTATAAAGGAAGAAAAGAGCTGATAATGACCAGCCCCAAAGAGA
>CM051010.1:6201664-6206664 GCA_027704905.1 Muraenolepis orangiensis | reverse complement strand
CAGACTCACCCTGGTCTCTCTAGTAGACCCACCGTGACCCAGACTCACCCTGGTCTCTCTAGTAGACCCAACCTGACCCAGACTCACCCTGGTCTCTCTAGTAGACCCACCGTGACCCAGACTCACCCTGGTCTCTCTAGTAGACCCAGACTCACCCTGGTCTCTCTAGTAGACCCAGACTCGCCCTGGTCTCTCTAGTAGACCCACCGTGACCCAGACTCACCCTGGTCTCTCTAGTAGACCCAGACTCACCCTGGTCTCTCTAGTAGACCCAGACTCGCCCTGGTCTCTCTAGTAGACCCACCGTGACCCAGACTCACCCTGGTCTCTCTAGTAGACCCAGACTCACCCTGGTCTGTCTAGTAGACCCAGACTCACCCTCGTCTGTCTAGTAGACCCAAACTCGCCCTGGTCTCTCTAGTAGACCCAGACTCACCCTGGTCTCTCTAGTAGACCCACCGTGACCCAGACTCACCCTGGTCTCTCTAGTAGACCCACCGTGACCCAGACTACCCTGGTCTCTCTAGTAGACCCACCGTGACCCGGACTCACCCTGGTCTCTCTAGTAGACCCACCATGACCCGGACTCACCCTGGTCTCTCTAGTAGACCCACCGTGACCCAGACTCACCCTGGTCTCTCTAGTAGACCCACCGTGACCCAGACTCACCCTGGTCTCTCTAGTAGACCCAACCTGACCCAGACTCACCCTGGTCTCTCTAGTAGACCCAGACTCACCCTGGTCTCTCTAGTAGACCCACCGTGACTCAGACTCACCCTGGTCTCTCTAGTAGACCCAGACTCGCCCTGGTCTCTCTAGTAGACCCACCGTGACCCAGACTCACCCTGGTCTCTCTAGTAGACCCACCGTGACCCAGACTCACCCTGGTCTCTCTAGTAGACCCAACCTGACCCAGACTCACCCTGGTCTCTCTAGTAGACCCACCGTGACCCAGACTCACCCTGGTCTCTCTAGTAGACCCAGACTCACCCTGGTCTCTCTAGTAGACCCAGACTCGCCCTGGTCTCTCTAGTAGACCCACCATGACCCAGACTCACCCTGGTCTCTCTAGTAGACCCAGACTCACCCTGGTCTCTCTAGTAGACCCAGACTCGCCCTGGTCTCTCTAGTAGACCCACCGTGACCCAGACTCACCCTGGTCTCTCTAGTAGACCCAGACTCACCCTGGTCTGTCTAGTAGACCCAGACTCACCCTGGTCTCTCTAGTAGACCCACCGTGACCCAGACTCACCCTGGTCTCTCTAGTAGACCCACCCCACCGTGACCCAGACTCACCCTGGTCTCTCTAGTAGACCCAGACTCACCCTGGTCTCTCTAGTAGACCCACCGTGACCCAGACTCACCCTGGTCTCTCTAGTAGACCCACCGTGACCCAGACTCACCCTGGTCTCTCTAGTAGACCCAGACACACCCTGGTCTCTCTAGTAGACCCAGACTCACCCTGGTCTCTCTAGTAGACCCACCGTGACCCAGACTCACCCTGGTCTCTCTAGTAGACCCACCGTGACCCAGACTCACCCTGGTCTCTCTAGTAGACCCAACCTGACCCAGACTCTCCCTGGTCTCTCTAGTAGACCCACCGTGACCCAGACTCACCCTGGTCTCTCTAGTAGACCCAGACTCACCCTGGTCTCTCTAGTAGACCCACCGTGACCCAGACTCACCCTGGTCTCTCTAGTAGACCCACCGTGACCCAGACTCACCCTGGTCTCTCTAGTAGACCCAGACTCACCCTGGTCTCTCTAGTAGACCCACCGTGACCCAGACTCACCCTGGTCTCTCTAGTAGACCCACCGTGACTCAGACTCACCCTGGTCTCTCTAGTAGACCCAGACTCGCCCTGGTCTCTCTAGTAGACCCACCGTGACCCAGACTCACCCTGGTCTCTCTAGTAGACCCACCGTGACCCAGACTCACCCTGGTCTCTCTAGTAGACCCAACCTGACCCAGACTCACCCTGGTCTCTCTAGTAGACCCACCGTGACCCAGACTCACCCTGGTCTCTCTAGTAGACCCAGACTCACCCTGGTCTCTCTAGTAGACCCAGACTCGCCCTGGTCTCTCTAGTAGACCCACCATGACCCAGACTCACCCTGGTCTCTCTAGTAGACCCAGACTCACCCTGGTCTCTCTAGTAGACCCAGACTCGCCCTGGTCTCTCTAGTAGACCCACCGTGACCCAGACTCACCCTGGTCTCTCTAGTAGACCCAGACTCACCCTGGTCTGTCTAGTAGACCCAGACTCACCCTGGTCTGTCTAGTAGACCCAGACTCACCCTGGTCTGTCTAGTAGACCCAGACTCGCCCTGGTCTCTCTAGTAGACCCAGACTCACCCTGGTCTCTCTAGTAGACCCAGACTCGCCCTGGTCTCTCTAGTAGACCCAGACTCACCCTGGTCTCTCTAGTAGACCCAGACTCGCCCTGGTCTCTCTAGTAGACCCAGACTCGCCCTGGTCTCTCCTGAGCAGGTTGTCATACCCGGGATCAATACCGAAAGGATTAATTAACTCTTACCCGACCACAGGTCCCCTGCAGACTAAAATGTCCACAAAGGTCTTCGAGAGGGGGGGTAAACGACATGGCGGACTAACAGCGATTCAGTCAGTGAATGTTGGGAATCACTTGATGTGTAAATAGAACTTTAATTTCCCTTTGACTCTTAATAACAACAGTGCCGCTTGACTAACTCAGTTTTGGGACACTTTTCTATCACATTCCAAATATGTGATATCTTGGTTGGACTGTTCACAATAAAGTCTGCAAAGTGGCAGTTATAAGCATTACAGTTTGAATTTGTAAATTAAAATGTCAGAAATGTGTTCCATTTCCATGTTCCTCTCCCAGGCACCATCGGCTACAACCAGCGGAACCGCATCGACACCCTGATGTACCTGCTGGCCTACCCCCAGAAGCCCATGGTGAAGACCAGGACCATCGAGCTCATCCACTTTGAGAAGCTTCCCGCCGGCCAGAACGCCACCGTGGCTGTGATGAGCTACAGCGGCTACGACATAGAGGACGCCTTGATCCTCAACAAGGCCTCGCTGGACAGAGGTAGAGCCATAGGTCGACTGAGTCTTAGATCTGTATCTATTTGAATATATGGTCTATATTTGTAAAGTAAAGTAATGTTTCGAGTGTGTTGACAGTGGGGTCTGTCTCTCAGGGTTCGGCAGGTGTCTTGTTTATAAGAACGCCAAGTGCACCTTGAGGCGCTACACCAACCAGACCTTCGACAAGGTGATGGGGCCCATGCTGGACGCCGCCACCTGCAAGCCCATCTGGAGACACAACATCCTGGACGCGGACGGCATCTGCTCCCCGGGTGAGGACCCCTGAGGTCGCCCTGTGTTCTCTCATGATGTCATGTTTTTACGGTCAAATGTTTTATTCAACTTTATTGTAATTGCATAGTCAACACATATAAGTGGGCAATGCATATCAACTATTGAGTGATTGAGTGCAGGTAAATACCAAATATATGATATATGATATATCATCACCAAATCACACTGTCCTCACCCACAACCACAAGACAAGACGTGTTTCTTCAAGTGAAAGCTGGATAGATATAGTATGTCAATCCATCCGTGTTTATTCTCCTTGTCCTGTGGTGCAGGTGAGAAAGTGGAGCACAAGCAGGTGTTGGTGAATAAGTCCATGCCCACCTTGACCCAGGCTCCCCTGGAGGGCAACGCCCAGCCAGGGGTTCCCCTGTACAAAGACGTTCCCATCAGGTGAGACACGCCCACCTCACCTCACCCACCTCACCTCACCCACCTCACCTCACCACCTCACCTCACCCACCTCACCCACCTCACCTCACCACCTCACCTCACCTCACCTCACCCACCTCACCTCACCACCTCACCTCACCCACCTCACCTCACCACCTCACCTCACCCACCTCACCTCACCACCTCACCTCACCACCTCACCCACCTCACCTCACCACCTCACCTCACCTCACCTCACCCACCTCACCTCACCACCTCACCTCACCCACCTCACCTCACCCACCTCACCTCACCCACCTCACCTCACCCACCTCACCCACCTCACCTCACACCTCACTCACCCACCTCACCCACCTCACCTCACCTCACCCACCTCACCCACCTCACCCCTCACCACCACCTCACCTCACCTCACCTCACCCACCTCACCTCACCACCTCACCTCACCCACCTCACCTCACCCACCTCACCTCACCCACCTCACCTCACCCACCTCACCCACCTCACCTCAACCACCTCACCTCACCCACCTCACCTCACCTCACCTCACCTCAACCACCTCACCTCAACCACCTCACCTCACCTCACCTCACCCACCTCACCTCACCTCACCTCACCTCACCTCACCCACCTCACCTCACCTCACCTCACCCACCTCACCCACCTCACCCACCTCACCCACCTCACCTCACCTCACCTCACCTCACCTCACCTCACCTCACCCACCTCACCCACCTCACCTCACCTCACCTCACCTCACCTCACCCACCTCACCTCACCTCACCCACCTCACCTCACCTCACCTCACCTCACCTCACCTCACCTCACCCACCTCACCCACCTCACCTCACCTCACCCACCTCACCTCACCACCTCACCTCACCCACCTCACCTCACCCACCTCACCTCACCACCTCACCTCACCTCACCTCACCCACCTCACCTCACCCACCTCACCTCACCACCTCACCTCACCTCACCTCACCCACCTCACCCACCTCACCCACCTCACCTCACCACCTCACCTCACCACCTCACCCACCTCACCTCACCTCACCTCACCTCACCTCACCCCCTCACCTCACCCACCTCACCTCACCTCACCTCACCTCACCCACCTCACCTCACCACCTCACCTCACCTCACCCCTCACCTCACCTCACCTCACCTCACCTCACCTCACCTCACCTCACCCTCACCCACCTCACCCACCTCACCCACCTCACCTCACCTCACCTCAC
>CM051010.1:6104164-6196664 GCA_027704905.1 Muraenolepis orangiensis | reverse complement strand
CACCTCGGGGATCACCGGGTAACCGCCTGACGACGAGCTCCTCTAGTAACCCAGGGTTGAATGGGGTGTGTGGTGGTTATTGAGCCTCTCCTGTGTCTCCACCCAGAGAACCACTGGAGGCCTACATCTACTTCGGACCGGTCTATTACCAGAAGCTGAAGCACATGGTTCTGGATAAAATGCACGCCAGGGCACGGGGACCCCGGGCTGTCCTCACCAGGTAACTCCTAACGCTAAACGCTAAAAGAACTGTCCTCACCAGGTAACTCCTAACGCTAAACGCTAAAAGAACTGTCCTCACCAGGTAACTCCTAACGCTAAAAGAACTGTCCTCACCAGGTAACTCCTAATCCTAAACGCTAAAAGAACTGTCCTCACCAGGTAACTCCTAACGCTAAAATAACTGTCCTCACCAGGTAACTCTTAACGCTAAACGCTAAAAGAACTGTCCTCACCAGGTAACTCCTAACGCTAAAAGAACTGTCCTCACCAGGTAACTCCTAACGCTAAACGCTAAAAGAACTGTCCTCACCAGGTAACTCCAAACGCTAAAAGAACTGTCCTCACCAGGTAACTCCTAACGCTAAACGCTAAAAGAACTGTCCTCACCAGGTAACTCCTAACGCTAAACGCTAAAAGAACTGTCCTCACCAGGTAACTCCAAACGCTAAAAGAACTGTCCTCACCAGGTAACTCCTAACGCTAAACGCTAAAAGAACTGTCCTCACCAGGTAACTCCAAACGCTAAAAGAACTGTCCTCACCAGGTAACTCCTAACGCTAAACGCTAAAAGAACTGTCCTCACCAGGTAACTCCTAACTCTAAAATAACTGTCCTCACCAGGTAACGCTAAACGCTAAAAGAACTGTCCTCACCAGGTAACTCCTAACTCTAAAATAACTGTCCTCACCAGGTAACTCCTAACGCTAAACGCTAAAAGAACTGTCCTCACCAGGTAACTCCTAACTCTAAAATAACTGTCCTCACCAGGTAACGCTAAACGCTAAAAGAACTGTCCTCACCAGGTAACTCCTAACTCTAAAATAACTGTCCTCACCAGGTAACGCTAAACGCTAAAAGAACTGTCCTCACCAGGTAACTCCTAACTCTAAAATAACTGTCCTCACCAGGTAACGCTAAACGCTAAAAGAACTGTCCTCACCAGGTAACTCCTAACTCTAAAATAACTGTCCTCACCAGGTAACTCCTAACGCTAAACGCTAAAAGAACTGTCCTCACCAGGTAACTCCTAACGCTAAAAGAACAGTCCTCACCAGGTAACGCTAAACGCTAAAAGAACAGTCCTCACCAGGGGAAACAAGGGGAGCAGAGAGCTGAACCCGTTTCTCCCCTATTGACAACTTTATTTCCCGCTCCTGTGATTGACGAGATGGATTCACAGAACCATGAACCAGTCAACAGATATTCTCTCAGTCAACGAGCGCAGATATTCTGACTGATGGATATGGTATTTCTAACGGATTACACTCTAATACTAGCTCTTGAATCGCACTGAGAGAACTTCTAACTTCTAGTACTGGACATGTCATCTAAGCCTTATGTCCACGTACCAATCCACTCTTTAGCGACGGTCTGTTTGTTTGGTAATGAGTTCTTGTGTCCATTATCATTCCATTGATCCGTCCTCTCCTGTAATGAGGCTAACGAGGCAGGGGGCCCTGTGTAGTAGAAAGGACAACAGGTGGAGGAAGACTCCATCGAGGTCTTGTTCTGGGTGTGATGGAACGGGTGGTGCTGGGTGGTGCTGAGTGGTGCCGGGTGGTGCCAGGCTTTTGAGTAGAGGTTCAAGGTTCAATCTCAAGCTCAAGGATCAATGAACACTCACATTTAAACCAATGGTTTGGATTGTACAAAACGTATGTGGTGGTTGTATGTCCAGTATGAAACCACCAGCGTTCTGGTCATAACTGACTGACTGACTGTCTTTCCGTCTGTCTTTCCGTCTGTCTTTCCCTCCCTCCCTCCCTCCCTCCCTCCCTCCTGTCAGACAGCCCACCGAGGGTCGCTCCCGTGACGGCGGCCTGCGTCTCGGGGAGATGGAGCGGGACTGTCTGATCGGCTATGGTGCCAGCATGCTGCTCCTGGAGCGCCTCATGATCTCCAGCGACGCCTTCGAGGTGGACGTGTGCAACCAGTGTGGCCTCCTGGGGTACTCGGGCTGGTGAGTCCGCCGGGGGGGGTTAGCTTCACGAGAGCTGAGGCTAGCCTTCGGAGGAGCCAACCTTCACCTTAGTCCCTTCATTTATCAAAACTCACCGTAGTTGGTAGTTTCCGTTCATTGGCTTAACCCGGTCGTGGTTCTTCTCCTTCTTCTCCAGGTGCCATTACTGTAAGTCCTCGTGCTTCGTGTCCACGCTCAGGATCCCGTACGCCTGCAAGCTGCTCTTCCAGGAGCTGCAGTCCATGAATATCGTGCCTCGCCTCAAGCTAGCGCGCTACAACGAGTGAGCCCGCTCTGCAGGGCCGCTGGTTCCAAACTGAACCCGTGATGCCGTTGTCATGGCGGTAGCATCCCTGTTCAATGGCGGGAAACCGGGAGAGGATGAAAAGGTGTCTCATTGTTATGGGATGGATGCTTAGTAGTGTTTTCTTTATGAATTAATGATTTAGTTTGTGTTTGTACATAATAAAGCCTTGTTACACAATAAGCAGATGGAGTCATTTCATGAAGTGGGAAGTTGTTTTTTGTACACAGACACAGGAAGCATCCTTCACAGGAAGCATCCTTCACAGGAAGTATCCTTCACAGGAAGTAACATTCACAGGAAGTATCCTTCACAGGAAGTATCCTTCACAGGAAGTAACATTCACAGGAAGCATCCTTCACAGGAAGTATCCTTCACAGGAAGTTCCTTTGCAATTCATTGGAGATATTCAATTAAGCCAGCCCCTCAAAAGGAAAAATAATATTTAGGATAGATGGTAAACAAAGCATAAATAAGAGGGCATTACTTTCTGATAGCCAGCGTGTCCCTCCCACCCGCCTCCATTGTCCCTTATCACTAGTAACAATCTACCCTTCAATATACAACTAGTAACACGTCAATGTACCTCATGATGAGGCCATACTCTTGAATCTGGCCCCATAAGAAACCAGCCAGCTGGATGAGGCTGAAGCAACAAGCAGAGCTGAGCCCTGCAGCCGCGGGACAACACATGAGACGCATCCACAATGTAGACACCAACACTTCAAACGGGGACGTTTCCTCTTATTAAACCTGCGCCTCCTCGTCCTCCCCGTCGTCGTCCTCCTCCTCCTCCCCATCGTCCTCCTCCCCCTCCTCCCCGTCGTCCTCCTCCCCCTCCTCCCCGTCGTCCTCCTCCTCCTCCTCCCCGTCGTCCTCCTCCTCCTCCCCGTCGTCCTCCTCCCCGTCGTCCTCCTCCTCCTCCCCTCCTCCCCGTCGTCCTCCTCCCCTCCTCCCCGTCGTCCTCCTCCCCCTCCTCCCCGTCGTCCTCCTCCCCCCCCTCCTCCTCCTCCCCGTCGTCCTCCCCTCCTCCCCGTCGTCCTCCCCCTCCTCCCATCGTCCTCCCCCTCCTCCCCGTCGTCCTCCTCCCCTCCTCCTCCCCCTCCTCCCGTCCTCCTCCCCCTCCTCCTCCCCCTCCTCCCCGTCGTCCTCCCCCTCCTCCCCGTCCTCCTCCTCCCCGTCCTCCTCCTCCTCCTCCTCCCCCTCCTCCTCCCCCTCCTCCCCGTCGTCCTCCTCCTCCCTCCTCCCCGTCCTCCTCCTCCTCCTCCTCCTCCCCGTCCTCCTCCTCCTCCTCCTCCTCCTCCCCGTCCTCCTCCTCCTCCTCCTCCTCCTCCCGTCCTCCTCCTCCTCCCCCTCCTCAAACCACAGCTCAATTCACAGACATTTAGGGTGACAAAAGCGCCACGCATCTCTCCCAGAGAACGGGTCCTTTTTGATGCGTGCACCTGTCCTGTTTAATGAGGGCCTAATGAGTGCTTAACTGGACCATCACGAGACGTCCCGAGGGACCTCAGGCTCCACCTCCTCTTTCACTCTAATGAATTAGTTCCTCATCCCCAGGCCTGGAGCGAGGGACCGCCGTGGTTTAGGTTTAGTTTCTAAAGGTTTGTGCTGGGTTACTCATGATGTTAATTACCATATGAGTACAATAGAATGTTTATTCTCTCCGCAGTATGAGTATCAATCATATCATATCCTTCAATTTACTGTACAATAAAATTGACAATAAAAACACAATAAAGTGACTGATGTATATAGATCTAGATCTATAGATCTAGATCTATAGATCTATAGATCTAGATCTATAGATCTATAGATATAGATCTATAGATCTATAGATCTAGATCTATATCTATATATAGATCTATAGATCTAGATCTATAGATCTATAGATATAGATCTATAGATATAGATCTATATCTATATATAGATCTAGATCTATAGATCTATAGATATAGATCTATATCTATATATAGATCTAGATCTATAGATATAGATCTATAGATCTATAGATATAGGTCTATATATATCTATCTATAGATATAGACCTATATACTGTATATAGATCTATAGATATAGGTCTATATATACCTATATCTATAGATATAGATCTATATATAGATATAGATATAGATCTATATCTATATCTATAGATCTATAGATATAGATATAGATATGTGTTGAATTGTGCATAAAGCATTAAAAAAGCATTTTAAAGTGCCAGTAGTGCAGCAGCTTCATGCAGCCATGCATCAGCAGTGCAGTACAGAGTAGTAGCTGGGATGAGAAGGTCAGCAAAGTATGACAGTTAATGACATGTTATTATATAGAGTAATGTTAATGACATGTTATGATAGTGTAATGTTAATGACATGTTATGATAGTGTCATGTTAATGACTATGTTATGATAGTCATGTTAATGACATGTTATGATAGTGTAATGTTGATGACATGTTATGATAGTGTAATGTTAATGACATGTTATGATAGTGTAATGTTAATGACATGTTATGATAGTGTAATGTTAATGACATGTTATGATAGTGTAATGTTGATGACATGTTATGATAGTGTAATGTTGATGACATGTTATGATAGTGTAATGTTGATGACATGTTATGATAGTGTCATGTTAATGACATGTTATGATAGTGTCATGTTAATGACATGTTATGATAGTGTCATGTTAATGACATGTTATGATAGTGTCATGTTAATGACATGTTATGATAGTGTAATGTTAATGACATGTTATGATAGTGTAATGTTAATGACATGTTATGATAGAGTAATGTTAATGACATGTTATGATAGTGTAATGTTAATGACATGTTATGATAGTGTAATGTTAATGACATGTTATGATAGTGTAATGTTAATGACATGTCATGTTGTGTATTCCAGGTGGCTGCGTGTGAACCGTGTGGTGGTGTGTGGTGTGTGGTGTGTGGTGTGTTGTGGTGAGCAGACAGGGAGGCACTGGGCCCACGCCTGCTCCTTCGGAGGAGAAAACCCCTCTCTCTGCTATCCGTGGTGGTGGGTGAGTAATTCAGCCATAATCCACCTTCCTCCTCTCTCCCCTCTCCCCTCTCCCCTCCTCCTCCTCCTCCTCCTCCTCCTCCTCTCTCCCGTGGTTCCATTCATATTCTAATCACAGCTTTCCCTTCTACAGCTCCCAGGCCCTCCATCAGAGCCCCCCCCAGCTCCATGCTTTGCACTTTTACTTCCCTCTCTTTGTGACGGTCCCCTCCTCTCAGAGCCACCAAAACACAACCAGCTCCGACGCCTGGAGCGAGAGACGGGAGCAAGTGAGGGAGAAAGGGGGAGAAAGTGAATTTTTGTCACCAATCGTTTTTTAAATAGTCTAAAATCTGTCTTCTACACACGATGGGTTGGGAATAGGATGAGAAAAAGATGAACAGTCATCCAATGGCTCAACCACGGCCTCTCATACTGGAGGCCGTTGGCCTCGACTGCTGGCGGTGAGGTTGTGTGTGTGTGTGTGTGTGTGTGTGTGTGTGTGTGTGTGTGTGTGTGTGTGTGTGTGGGCATGTGTGTTTGTGTGTGTGTGTGTTTGTGTGTGTGTGTTTGCAGCGATATAAAACACATGAACTGCTTTACCGGAGCACGAGGAGGCCGCAGAGCGAGGATTGCGTAGATCTAAGCCTCTTTTTGGGGGGGTTGAGGGTGGGGGGCGGAGGGAGCCTTTCTTATTCAAAACAGCCCCACAAAAGACTTCCAGTGAGCCTTGCCACATCCCCATCTGACTTGGACCATTCATCAGCCTCCCGAGCCTATCAATGACATGTCCCCATCACTGCTCCTATAAAACCAGCCCCTTTCCCATGAAACATCAGCAAACATTTTGACGGCTCTGGCTTTCCCCCCGCTGAATTTCTGGAGACTGCGACTCCCCACCCGCCCCCACCACCGACCCACCCACCACCACCACCACCCTCACACCGACCCCTCTCCTCTCCACCCTTGTTCCCACCTCCCCCTCTCTGCCATCGCCACCACCACCACCACCACCTCCACCTCCTCCTCCTCCTCCTCCTCCTCCTCCTCCTACCATCTCTCTCTTGGCGGGCCGTCAGTCCCTCCACATCTCCTGTGACGGTGGCAGTGGTCAGGGAGACAGAGCCAGGGGATACCTACTGAGGGGGGAGTCCTGCACTAAGCCATTTTCTTGGAAGAGTCTTTGATGGGAAGAGGATGCATTGTGAGCCACTAGAGGAGCCTGATATGGATTCCACAGGTTAGTCTCTCTCTCTCTCTGGGCTTCTCCTGGGACTTCGCCGGGATGGGAGACAACTTCTGTAAAAAGTTTAACATTGATCCACGTTCCGCTGGACCCTTCTGGATGTGTGAATCAATGTTAGTTAATGTTAATGTTAGTTAATGTTAATGTTAGTTAATGTTAATGTTAGTTAATGTTAATGTTAGTCAGTCAGTCACCGATGCTGAACAGAAGATTTCCCACGGTCATTTTGGAGATTTATCAAACACAATTTCCTTCAAATTGAATGAATGCAAAAAATAAAACAAAATCCTTCAAACCATGATAAGATGAGGATAAGATGATTAAACAGGAATTAGATTAGATTCATAGATGAATAAAGCTGCTGTTGAACTGTTCATCAGATCATCAGACCACACGACCAAACTATTTATCAGCTCAATTACTGTAAAACTGTGATCAATCTGAGACAAAGATAGTAGATTAACAAATGTTGGAGATGGGTTTAAAAGTTATTCTACATATAGAATGAACTAAAGATCTGTTAAAGGTGTTGTTAGTGGAATCACTCACTTTCCCTCATATGAGGGTGGAGAGCGGACAGCTCGTCCTCGCTGGATTTAATCTGATTATTCCGATCCCCTGGGCCCCACAGGTTCTCAGGAGAAGCTTCCATGGAATGAACGGAACAATCTTAATAAAATAATTTAAACACTTATATTGTAATAATATATCGGAAAAATAAAGCAATGTAGTTTATATAGTAAATTATATCTATATATGTAGTCAAACTAAAGCAGCTTAGATAATAGGGTTAGGGATAATAATAATTAAAAAAAACATTTAAAACAAAATGTAAATTGTATGTAAAAACAATTATTATCTCCAAAACGTGAAAGGCTGGGCTTTGCAAAAAGTTGCAAAAATGCCAGTATCATATTAAATTAGCTTTTACCTTTTTCAAAATCTCCTAATAATATACATATCAAAAATACCTATATTCCAAATTTCTGTTGAAAAGAGGGCTTCTAACAGGTGTTTTGATTAGGACTTATTGATAAGCTTTTCATAATTATTCTAAAATTAAGGATGGAAATGTAATGATTACATAAAAGAAAGTGACCACTCAACTATGTGAGGGCGATACCCCGAAGGGCCGTGTGGGTCCCTGTGGCCCTGCCGTGTGGGTCCCTGTGGCCCTGCCGTGTGGGTCCCTGTGGCCCTGCCGTGTGGGTCCCTGTGGCCCTGCCGTATGGGTCCCTGTGGCCCTGCCGTGTGGGTCCCTGTGGCCCTGCCGTGTGGGTCCCTGTGGCCCTGCCGTGTGGGTCCCTGTGGCCCTGCCGTGTGGGTCGGGTCCCTGTGGCCCTGCCGTGTGGGTCCCTGTGGCCCTGCCGTGTGGGTCCCTGTGGCCCTGCCGTGTGGGTCCCTGTGGCCCTGCCGTGTGGGTCCCTGTGGCCCTGCCGTGTGGGTCCCTGTGGCCCTGCCGCGTGGCTCTATGTTGGCCTGCCGCGTGGCTCTATGTTGGCCTGCCGCGTGGCTCTATGTTGGCCTGCCGTGTGGCTCTACGTTAGCCTGCCCTGTGGCTCTACGTTAGCCTGCCGTGTGGCTCTACGTTAGCCTGCCCTGTGGCTCTACGTTAGCCTGCCCTGTGGCTCTACGTTAGCCTGCCCTGTGGGTCTACGTTAGCCTGCCCTGTGGCTCTACGTTAGCCTGCCCTGTGGCTCTACGTTAGCCTGCCGTGTGGCTCTACGTTAGCCTGCCCTGTGGCTCTACGTTAGCCTGCCCTGTGGGTCTACGTTAGCCTGCCGTGTGGGTCTATGTTAGCCTGCCCTGTGGCTCTACGTTAGCCTGCCCTGTGGCTCTACGTTAGCCTGCCCTGTGGGTCTACGTTAGCCTGCCGTGTGGCTCTACGTTAGCCTGCCCTGTGGCTCTACGTTAGCCTGCCCTGTGGGTCTACGTTAGCCTGCCCTGTGGGTCTACGTTAGCCTGCCCTGTGGCTCTACGTTAGCCTGCCCTGTGGCTCTACGTTAGCCTGCCCTGTGGGTCTACGTTAGCCCGCCCTGTGGGTCTACGTTAGCCCGCCGTGTGGGTCTACGTTAGCCTGCCCTGTGGCTCTACGTTAGCCTGCCCTGTGGGTCTACGTTAGCCTGCCCTGTGGGTCTACGTTAGCCTGCCCTGTGGCTCTACGTTAGCCCGCCCTGTGGGTCTACGTTAGCCTGCCGTGTGGGTCTACGTTAGCCTGCCGTGTGGGTCTACGTTAGCCTGCCGTGTGGCTCTACGTTAGCCTGCCCTGTGGCTCTACGTTAGCCTGCCGTGTGGGTCTACGTTAGCCTGCCCTGTGGCTCTACGTTAGCCTGCCCTGTGGCTCTACGTTAGCCTGCCCTGTGGCTCTACGTTAGCCTGCCGTGTGGCTCTACGTTAGCCTGCCGTCTTCCAGGTGTTTTCTATGCATACGTGCCTCAGATCGAGGTGTAGATTCTTCATCTTGTGGAGAGTTTGGAGTCTCTAAAACTTTTGGATGACCTTCTCTGTAAATTCCTCTTTGAGCCGACTAAACAGGCCACCTTGCTAACAAGCTTGCTGACAACTGCTTCCTTATTATTATTATTATTATTATTATTATGGCAATTGTCGTCTCTTCCATTGAGAAGAGACGTTTTAGAATAAAAGGTTTAGCATGACTTCTGGATCTGATGAGGTCTTTTCTGTCTCTGGAAGGCGTGTCCTTAATGTGATTAGAGACATCATCAGCTTACCGTCGCTCATCCAGAGGAATCGGCGTGTCCATCAGTATTCCATCAGGGTTTAATTGAAACTTTGAAAAGTGAAAAAACATGTTTCTGAAACTTGAAATGTAATGTTTGATGCTCTATTAAACATATGTACAACGTCAGTACACCGGTACAACGTTTAAAATACATCAAATACAACCGCTGCTCTGTCTTATAATTAGACACCTGTTGAGCTTTCTGTAAGATATTAAAATAGGACAATGGCTCTATTCCGCTCTATTCCGGGACCCGGGTCCAGCCATGTGTGTGCTTTCTTCTGGACTCTACAAGTTCTTCTGCGGTTGTAGTCTGACCCCCCCCCCCCCCCCCCCCCCCCACCCCGAGGAACAATGCAGGATTCCTGTGGTTTTGGTGAAAACCCGTTAAGTAGACTATAGCCGTCAGATGAGATCAGAGGATCCTGTAGGCGTCCACAATGCAGAGCCTTCACATTCAGATGCTCAACACCGTTTAGGAGACACCTGTTCTCCTCAGAGAAAGATGATGTATTCATATTAGATTAGATTCAAATATAATATTACTATATATATCATATACCTATGTTTATCATTTAACTATATATATCATGTAACTATGTATATCATAGAATTATATACAGTATATCATATAAATATATATATATCATATAACTATATATATAATATAACTATCTATCATATAAATATATACCTAAAATAAATATATATAACTATATACAGTATATCATATAAATATATATATCATATATCTAAATATGTCATATAACTATATATATTGTATGACTATATTTCATATATATATTTATATATCATATCACTATATATATAAATCATATCAATCAACTATATATATTAAATACGTAACTATATATATCATATATTTATTTATATCGTATAACTATATATATCATATATCTATTTATATCATATAACTATATATATAATCTAACTTAATACAGTAATCATATAACTATAACCTTATTTTATATAACTATGTACAGCAAGGTCATAATTGCCTGACCTTAAAAAAAAATGTAATACAAGATATTTATTGTCCATAGGAAGGCTCACTCCCTCACACAGTATACATATATATATATATATATATATGTATATATATATATATATACACACAGTATACATATATATATATATATATATATATATATGTATATATATATACACACACAGTATACATCTCCAAAACTACAACAATAATATGTACAATAACAATTAACCAAAAAAGAGCAGCAAAGTGACTTTAAATGACATAATGTACATAATGCTTAATGTGATGAATTGCATTAAAGTCTGTGTTCCCCAGCCTGTCCCTAAAGGTGATGTGTGTGTGTGTGTGTGTGTGTGTGTGTGTGTGTGTGTGTGTGTGTGTGTGTGTGTGTGTGTGTGTGTGTGTGTGTGTGTGTGTGTGTGTGTGTGTGTGTGTGTGTGTGTGTGTGTGTGTGTGTGTGTGTGTTGCAGAGAGCTGGATCGAGAGGTGTCTGAATGAGAGTGAGAGTAAGCGCTACTCCAGCCCTGCGTCCCTGGGGAACATGTCGGCGGAGGAGCGTAAGCATGGCTCTCTCTTTTCATGGCTCTCTCTCTTCATGGCTCTCTCTCTAATGGCTCTCTCTCTTCATGGCTCTCTCTCTCATGGCTCTCTCTCTTCATGGCTCTCTCTCTTCATGGCTCTCTCTCTCATGGCTCTCTCTCTCTCATGGCTCTCTCTTCATGGCTCTCTCTCTTCATGGCTCTCTCTCTCATGGCTCTCTCTTCATGGCTCTCTCTCTTCATGGCTCTCTCTCTCATGGCTCTCTCTCTCATGGCTCTCTCTCTCTCATGGCTCTCTCTCTCATGGCTCTCTCTCTTCATGGCTCTCTCTCATGGCTCTCTCTCTCATGGCTCTCTCTCTTCATGGCTCTCTCTCTTCATGGCTCTCTCTTCATGGCTCTCTCTTCATGGCTCTCTCTCTCATGGCTCTCTCTTCATGGCTCTCTCTCTTCATGGCTCTCTCTCTCATGGCTCTCTCTTCATGGCTCTCTCTCTTCATGGCTCTCTCTCTCATGGCTCTCTCTCTCTCATGGCTCTCTCTCTCTCATGGCTCTCTCTCTCATGGCTCTCTCTCTTCATGGCTCTCTCTCATGGCTCTCTCTCTCATGGCTCTCTCTCTTCATGGCTCTCTCTCTTCATGGCGCTCTCTCTTCATGGCTCTCTCTTCATGGCTCTCTCTCTCTTCATGGCTCTCTCTCTTCATGGCTCTCTCTCTCATGGCTCTCTCTCTTCATGGCTCTCTCTCTCATGGCTCTCTCTTCATGGCTCTCTCTCTTCATGGCTCTCTCTCTTCATGGCTCTCTCTCTTCATGGCTCTCTCTCTTCATGGCTCTCTCTTCATGGCTCTCTCTCTCATGGCTCTCTCTCTTCATGGCTCTCTCTCATGGCTCTCTCTTCATGGCTCTCTCTCATGGCTCTCTCTCTCATGGCTCTCTCTCTTCATGGCTCTCTCTCTTCATGGCTCTCTCTTCATGGCTCTCTCTCATGGCTCTCTCTCTTCATGGCTCTCTCTCTTCATGGCTCTCTCTCTCATGGCTCTCTCTCTCATGGCTCTCTCTCTTCATGGCTCTCTCTCTTCATGGCTCTCTCTCATGGCTCTCTCTCTCATGGCTCTCTCTTCATGGCTCTCTCTCTTCATGGCTCTCTCTCTTCATGGCTCTCTCTCTCTTCATGTCTCTCTCTTCATGGCTCTCTCTCATGGCTTCTCTCTTCATGGCTCTCTCTCTCTCATGGCTCTCTCTCTCTCATGGCTCTCTCTCTTCATGGCTCTCTCTCATGGCTCTCTCTCTTCATGGCTCTCTCTCTCTCATGGCTCTCTCTCTTCATGGCTCTCTCTTCATGGCTCTCTCTCTCATGGCTCTCTCTCTTTATGGCTCTCTCTTCATGGCCCTCTCTCTTCATGGCTCTCTCTCTCACGGCTCTCTCTCTCATGGCTCTCTCTCTCTTCATGGCTCTCTCTCTTCATGGCTCTCTCTCTTCATGGCTCTCTCTCATGGCTCTCTCTCATGGCTCTCTCTCTCATGGCTCTCTCTCTTCATGGCTCTCTCTCATGGCTCTCTCTCTTCATGGCTCTCTCTCTTCATGGCTCTCTCTCATGGCTCTCTCTCTTCATGGCTCTCTCTCTTCATGGCTCTCTCTCTTCATGGCTCTCTCTCTTCATGGCTCTCTCTCATGGCTCTCTCTCTTCATGGCTCTCTCTCATGGCTCTCTCTCTTCATGGCTCTCTCTTCATGGCTCTCTCTCTCTCATGTTGGCCCGGGCCGTTCAGGAAACTCATACACAATGAAAGGAAATGTATTATATTTTAATGTGTCTTAATGTCCCTCTTTTCATTCACGGTATAGTCCATTGATATGGTAATCCTAACGGGGGACTATGGAAAGTGTTATTTTGGCGTAGAATGTGTTGCTTACAGTCTGTATTAGAACCTCATCTCACCGGCTGTAATTATAACATTTATATGTGAGATTGGCATCGAATCATGAAAGATATTTGCTTATATTAAACAGATGAAGAAAAGGAAACCAACAGAGCGTCTAAACCCCATTCCACACCAGCTACGCTGCAGTGGTAAGATTTGATATAGATTTGAGTAATTAAGATGTATTTACCTACTTGTTTGCGCTATAATAGTGTTAAAATATTGTGTTGATGATCAAGTTGATTGTAATAATCTTTCGGTTTTAAATCTTAATTTATTATTGAATCTGAATTTGATAATAAATTAAACTCATTAAACATATGGAATCCATCTCCACAAATAATTCAGTGATCTAACACTCTGAGCTCATGACACGCCTTTAGTGCAGAGTCTGGCCTGCATGTTTTATTCCTTATATACTAATATGCAATATTTTATTCAATTGATCAATCATGCACACGTGTCTCTATGATGTGCTAAGTTATTAATTCTTACTATGACTGAAAACTTGGAGAGAGGAGGGGTCACTATTTGATATATTGATAATACTGCACATATCTCATATCCACTCTATATCCTGTTTTTATACCTAGTAGACTGTTTTTACATCTTATTTAACCACTGTACATTATATATTACTATGTACTTAACTGTAACATTTACACTCTGGTTAGATGACAAATCATTTGCGTTTTACTGTACTTGTGCTGTGAAATGCAATACATTTGCATCAAATCTAATCTAATCTAATCTAATCTAATCTAATCTATCCATATCCATTTCAGGCTGGAAGAGAACTATGAGATAGCGGAAGGCGTGTGCATCCCCAGGAGTGCTCTGTACATGCACTACCTGGACTTCTCCGAGAAGCAGGACACACAGCCGGTCAACGCCGCCAGCTTTGGAAAGGTCAAATAATAAACTACATTAATACACTAATCACACTCAGTGGAATTGATCCTTAGGGAACAATTGAAAAGTGTTGTAAAAGTTGTAATTTCACGATTTTAACCAATAAGCCAGACAACTGGTATTTCTACCAAGTATGTTACTTGGATTCTTTAAGGTTAGAGATTGTCCAAAGATTAATTAAACTGTTCCAAAGTTTTTTTTTAAAGATCAAAATGGCGGCCGGAAATCTTTACAAAGACTTCCGACAAAACCAAGCATTAATGAAATGTTACAACATGGATAACTAATCCAAATCACAACAATCACTTTAATACTGAAGTGGAATTTATTCAGGGTTTTTTAGGTTATTTAAAAAAAGGTTTTAAGTAGCACAGTTCTGGAAGATTCCACAAGGACTTTCTCTCTCGGAGCCTCTGAATCATCCTCTATAGCAGCCAGAAGCCGGCTCTATAGAACCCCCACCCTACACCCCCATCACCCTACATCCTACAACCCCACCCTACACCCCCACCCTACACCCCACCCTACATCCTACACCCCCACCCTACACCCCCACCCTACATTCTACAGCCCCACCCTACACCCCCACCCTACATCCTACACCCCCACCCTACATTCTACAGCCCCACCCTACACCCCCACCCTACACCCCACCCTACACCCCCACCCTACACCCCACCCTACACCCCCACCCTACATCCTACAACCCCACCCTACACCCCCACCCTACATCCTACACCCCCACCCTACATTCTACAGCCCCACCCTACACCCCCACCCTACATCCTACACCCCCACCCTACATCCTACAACCCCCACCCTACACCCCCACCCTACATCCTACACCCCCACCCTACATCCTACAACCCCACCCTACATCCTACACCCCCACCCTACATTCTACAGCCCCACCCTACACCCCCACCCTACATTCTACAACCCCACCCTACACCCCCACCCTACATCCTACACCCCCACCCTACATTCTACACCCCCACCCTACACCCCCACCCTACATTCTACAACCCCACCCTACACCCCCACCCTACATCCTACACCCCCACCCTACATTCTACAACCCCACCCTACACCCCACCCTACATCCTACACCCCACACCCCACACCCCACCCTACATTCTACAACCCCACCCTACACCCCCATCACCCTACATCCTACACCCCCACCCTACATCCTACACCCCCACCCTACATTCTACAACCCCACCCTACACCCCCACCCTACATCCTACACCCCCACCCTACATTCTACACCCCCACCCTACACCCTACACCCCCACCCTACATCCTACACCCCCACCCTACACCCCACCCTACATCCTACAACCCCACCCTACATCCTACAACCCCACCCTACACCCCCACCCTACACCCCCACCCCCACCCTACACCCCCACACTACACCCCCACACTACATCCTACAACCCCACCCTACATCCTACAACCCCACCCTACATCCTACACCCCCACCCTACACCCCACGCTACACCCCACCCTACATCCTACAACCCCACCCTACACCCCCACCCTACACCCCACCCTACATCCTACACCCCCACCCTACACCCCATCCTACATCCTACACCCCCACCCTACATCCTACAACCCCACCCTACATCCTACACCCCCACCCTACATTCTACAACCCCACCCTACACCCCACCCTACATTCTACAACCCCACCCTACACCCCCACCCTACATCCTACAACCCCACCCTACACCCCCACCCTACATCCTACAACCCCACCCTACACCCCCACCCTACATCCTACAACCCCACCCTACACCCCACCCTACACTCCCACCCTACACCCCCACCCTACACCCCACCCTACATCCCCACCCTACCCCCCACCCTACCCCCCACCCTACATCCCCACCCAACTCAGCCAACCCCCCTCACAGCTCCTGTGGGGAGATATTGAAAAAGGGGTCTGGATTAATGTGTAATTAGAGGACATTTGGAGGGTGAGAGGGTGAGAGGGTGAGAGGGTGAGAGGGTGAGGAATGTTAGCTCGGTGTCTGGACGCCGTGGGCCGTCCTTAAAGGAAGGCTTCATTGATTCAGGACAAAACCCTGAGGGCTGAGCTGCCTCCTGTCTGCTCATTTATCAAGCGGCCCTGACAGAACCTTCACAGCTTGGCCTCTGTGTTCAGCCCACACAAAGGACAGCTACACTGTTTGCTAAAGTTTCTGCACCAGGAGTTGGAACCAAGGAGCCAATCTTCTTTGGACAAAACAAAAAAAAAGAGAATAATGGAAGAAGAAGAAGAAGAAGGGAGAGAGAGAGGGAGAGGGAGGGAGAGAGAGAGAGAGAGAGAGAGAGAGAGAGAGAGAGAGAGAGAGAGAGAGAGAGAGAGAGAGAGAGAGAGAGAGAGAGAGAGAGAGAGAGAATTGATCCTAGGTTGATACTGGAACATATATATCATTTGTTACACACAAGGGCAAAATAACAAATCATTATATGATTGGAATCGAAAGGCATAATCAAACCAAGACAGAGTTTGGCCGGATCATCTATAGAATATGTTGTCAATGTAATACATTTGTATGTCCTTATTTGAACAGATTATAAGACAACAGTTTCCTCAGCTGACCACCAGAAGACTGGGAACACGAGGCCAGTCAAAGTAAGCCCCCTCCTCCCCCCTCCTCCTCCTCCTCCCCCTCCTCCCCCCTCCTCCTCCTCCTCCTCCTCCTCCTCCTCCTCCTCCTCCTCCTCCTCCTCTTCCTCCTCCCCCCTCCTCTCCCCCCTCCTCCTCCTCCACCTCCTCCTCCTCCTCCTCCTCCTCCTCCCCCTTCTCCCCCCTCCGCCCTCCTCCTCCTCCCCCTCCTCCCCCCTCCTCCCCCCTCCCCCCCCTCCTCCTCCTCCCCCCTCCCCCCTCCTCCTCCTCCTCCTCCCCCCCCTCCCCACATCAGACACTGAGACCGACAGTCAAACCCACGACCAAGCCCACGCTAAGATTTGTACTGTACATCTAGTTCCCTGTGTGTGTAGTTCCTTGTAGTTGTGTGTAGTTCCCTTGTAGTTGTGTGTAGTTCCCTTGTAGTTGTGTGTAGTTCCATTGTAGTTCTGTGTAGTTCTGTGTAGTTCCCTTGTAGTTCTGTGTAGTTCCCTTGTAGTTCTGTGTAGTTCCCTTGTAGTTCTGTGTAGTTCCCTTGTAGTTCTGTGTAGTTCCCTTGTAGTTCTGTGTAGTTCCCTTGTAGTTGTGTGTAGTTCCCTTGTAGTTGTGTGTAGTTCCCTTGTAGTTGTGTGTAGTTCCCTTGTAGTTCTGTGTAGTTCCATTGTAGTTCTGTGTAGTTCTGTGTAGTTCCCTTGTAGTTCTGTGTAGTTCCCTTGTAGTTCTGTGTAGTTCTGTGTAGTTCCCTTGTAGTTCTGTGTAGTTCCCTTGTAGTTGTGTGTAGTTCCCTTGTAGTTGTGTGTAGTTCCCTTGTAGTTCTGTGTAGTTGTGCTATATCAGTAGTGTTGTATGTGTCTTCTGTGTGTATTGTGGTCCATATTGTCCTCATGTGTTTGTGTGGTTCTTCGTCAGGTATCATTATTATGGTATTGCTGTGAAGGAGAGCTCTCAGTACTACGACGTGATGTACTCTAAGAAGGGGGCGGCCTGGGTCAACGAGACGGGGAAGAAAGAAGTCACCAAGCAGACCGTGGCCTATTCCCCTCGCTCCAAACTGGGGACCCTCCTTCCAGACTTTCCAAATGTCAAAGACCTAAATTTGCCCGCTAGCTTGCCAGAAGACAAGGTAAATGGGACTTTTAAAAGTCCATCCTCATAGCCCCCCTCCTCCTCCTCCTCCTCCCCTCTTCCTCCCTCCCTCTCCCTCCCCCTCCTCCTCCTCCCCCCCTCCTCCTCCTCCCCCTCCTCCTCCCCCCCTCCTCTCCCTCCTCCTCCCCCTCCTCCTCCTCCTCCTCCTCCTCCTCCTCCTCCTCCTCCTCCTCCTCCTCCTCCTCCTCCTCCTCCTCCTCCTCCTCCTCCTCCTCCCCCTCCTCCTCCTCCCCCCCCTCTCCCTCCTCCTCCCCCTCCTCCCCCCCCCTCCCCCCCCTCTCCCTCCTCCTCCCCTTCCTCCCCCTCCTCCTCCTCCTCCCCATCTCCCCACCCCCCTCTGGCTGTTGTCTTTTATCTGTCCCAGAGTCCTCCTATTTGGATTTAGCGAAGCCTGTGAGGATTTATCTGCTGGCTCCTCAGTAACTCTTAATCTTTTGGCCAGATAATCAGATCCAGCAGTGAACAAAAGAGGGGCACTAGCTGTCCAGCTTTAAAGGGGGGGAGATTCTTAAATGGTTTGTGTGTTGATCCACAAAGCATGTTTTATATATCCTAGACTTGCAACAGGTATTTCTGAGTTTGAATGCTTTTGTAGCCAGATTTATGATCTTGTTGTTGGTACGGGGCGGTCCCCGAGAGAGTGATGGATGTGAGGGTTTGTGGGACGAGGTCTCAGTCAGCTCTCCTGATCACAGGTGTCCACCTTCATCATGATGTACCGGACGCACTGCCAGAGGATCCTGGACACCGTCATCCGCGCCAACTTTGACGAGGCAAGCTTCATTCACTTTATACATTTTTTGCACACATCTTTATTGAGAATAAGAATGGCACACCTGACATTAAGGTGATATGTTTAATAATAAGCAGTTCAGCTTGTTGATTGGTGGTTATTGCTGTGTTCCTTCCAGGTCCAGAGCTTCCTGCTCCACTTCTGGCAGGGCATGCCACCCCACATGCTGCCCGTGCTGGGGTCAGCCACGGTGGTGAACATCGTGGGGGTCTGCGACTCCATCCTCTACAAGGCCATCTCTGGGGTCCTCATGCCCACCGTCCTCCAAGCCCTGCCTGACAGGTGACCAGGGAGCAGACCATGGGCTCAGGCTAAATACACCTTCATTCAAATGTGTCTATACTCATTAGCCTGTACTCAATAGCTCATGAAATATACATTTTTATCATTTACAATGGATTTTACATTTACCTTACATGTCGTTATGTTTATATATGTTGATAGTAATTCATTGGTTAATGGATCTTTGGCTTTAATCATCTTTATAAGGCCCTGCCTTGATGAATGTTTCTTAATTAAGGATTATACCGTCTGATCTGTTCAGTTTGACTCAGGTCATTCGGAAATTTGCCAAACAGCTCGATGAGTGGCTTAAAGTAGCACTTCACAACCTACCTGAAAATCTGAGGAATATCAAGTTTGATTGTAAGTAGTCTCTAACATTTTATATATATATATTCCTGTATTGTACATAAACATCTCTATTCTAATGATGTACCTTTGTTCTATTGTCAGTATCTAGAAGATTTTCACAGATTCTCAAGCGGCAGACATCATTAAACCATCTGTGTCAGGTAAGACATCCAGGAGGAGAGATGAGTAGTAGTAGTAGGTGTAGTAGTAGTAGTAGTATGTAGTAGTAGTAGTAGGTGTAGTAGTAGTAGTAGTAGTAGGTGTAGTAGTAGTAGTAGGTGTAGTAGTAGTAGTAGTAGTAGTAGTATGTAGTAGTAGTAGTAGTAGGTGTAGTAGTAGTAGTAGTAGTAGGTGTAGTAGTATGTAGTAGTAGTAGTAGCAGTAGTAGTAGTAGTAGTAGTAGTAGTAGTAGTAGTAGTAGTAGTAGTAGTAGTATAGTAGTAGTAGTAGTAGTAGTAGTAGGTGTAGTAGTAGTAGTAGTAGTAGTAGTAGTAGTAGTAGTAGTAGTAGGTGTAGTAGTAGTAGTAGTAGGTGTAGTAGTATCAGTAGTAGTAGTAGTAGTAGTAGTAGTAGTAGTAGCAGTCGGTGAAGTAGTAGTAGTAGTAGTAGTAGTTGGTGTAGTAGTAGTAGTAGGTGTAGTAGTAGTAGTAGTAGTAGTAGTAGTATGTAGTAGAAGTAGGTGTAGTAGTAGTATGTAGTAGTAGTAGTAGTATTAGTAGTATGTAGTAGTAGTAGGTGTAGTAGTAGTAGTAGTAGCAGTAGTAGTAGTAGTAGTATGTAGTAGGTGTAGTAGTAGTAGTAGGTGTAGTAGTAGTAGTAGTAGGTGTAGTAGTATCAGTAGTAGTAGGTGTAGTAGTAGTAGTAGTAGTAGGTGTAGTAGTATCAGTAGTAGTAGGTGTAGTAGTAGTAGTTGTAGTAGTAGTAGTAGTAGGTGTAGTAGTAGTAGTAGATGTAGTAGTAGTAGTAGTAGTAGTAGTAGTAGGTGTAGTAGTAGCAGTAACAGTAGTAGTAGTAGCAGTAGCAGTATTAGGCCTGATGCAGTAGTAGTAGTAGTAGTAGTAGGTGTAGTAGTAGTAGTAGGTGTAGTAGTAGTAGTAGTAGTAGTAGGTGTACTAGTAGTAGTAGTAGGTGTAGTAGTAGCAGTAACAGTTGTAGTAGTAGCAGTAGCAGTATTAGGCCTGATGCAGTAGTAGTAGTAGTAGTAGTAGTAGTAGGTGTAGTAGTAGCAGTAACAGTAGTAGTAGCAGTATTAGGCCTGATGTAGTAGTAGTAGTAGTAGTAGTAGCAGTATTAGGCCTGATGTAGTAGTAGTAGTAGTAGTAGTAGTAGGTGTAGTAGTAACAGTAGTAGTAGGAGTAGTAGTAGCAGTATTAGGCCTGATGTAGTAGTAGTAGTAGTAGTAGTAGTAGGAGTAGTAGTAGCAGTATTAGGCCTGATGTAGTAGTAGTAGTAGTAGTAGTAGTAGTAGTAGGAGTAGTAGTAGCAGTATTAGGCCTGATGTAGTAGTAGTATATTGTCCAGTATATTGGATCTAATAAGAGATATACACCCAAACAAACAAACAAAAACATAAAAATTAACAAACAAAAGTATATAAAACAAGCTGTGCATGTTTGCACCAGCGGCTAATGGTCACCGTTAGGACCTCCTCACCGTTAGGACCTCCTCACCGTTAGGAGGTCCTAACGGTGAGGAGGTCCTAACGGTGAGGAGGTCCTAACGGTTAGGACCTCCTCACCTCCTTCACACCCCCTGAGGATCCTTTCCGTCGGTTCTCGGTTCTGCTCAACTGAATGCAGACCATTTGTTTGAATGATCGCTGATTCATTTAAATGCATTTGACATGTTTTCAATGAGTCGCTTCTACTTTCTGTTCAGTCGAGGTCTCTCCATCAGAGCCACTGTTTGATTCCATAGATTATAGTAATATATTAATTACGGTGTATTATATTCGATATACATATATTATAATGTATTAGGCTAATAGCAGGCTATATTTTCTGTAAAATTGAATACAGATGCTGACATGAACGGACGCGCAGGTTGTCGTTATGTTGTGAATAGTTAATTAGTAACTATATAGTAACTATATATAATAGTTAATTAGTTTGTCATTAAGCGGAGCGCTGCGTCGCCCATAGACAGATGGAGTAGCCTATAGACATACTGTAGAGGAGTATCCTATAAAAGCCATGTATAAAAGTAACATAGGAGTAATGTATACAAGTAGAATGAATGACAACGGGATTGACCTATAGAAGTAATGTATGTTTTGTACTTTTCCCTTATTGTACTTTTACCTGAACACTGGTTCAGTTGTACTTGTTGTACTTCTGGTGACGAGTTGTTCTCTTACCTTCCTTTGTTAAACACACTATTGTAAGTCGCTTTGGATAAAAGCGTCTGCTAAATGACTGGAATGTAATGTAATGTGTGTAAATGTGTTGCTAGGCGTCAAGGACGGTGATCCACAGCGCTGACATCACCTTCCAGATGTTGGAGGACTGGAGGAACGTGGACCTGAACAGCATAACCAAGCAAACCCTGTACACCATGGAGGACTCCAAAGAAGACCAGAGGCGGCTCATTATCCACTGTGAGTGTGTGTGTGTGTGTGTGTGTGTGTGTGTGTGTGTGTGTGTGGTAGTCAACACCAATGCAGTTGTCTTTAGTTGTGCTTCCTTTCACTGGGGCGGGCTGCATTCCACGATATGATGTCACTTTTATTCAGAGTGATTTCAAGCTTAGGGGATGCTTCGTCTTTAGCCTCCTGAATAGCATTCTCTAATAGCATCCTGAATTAGCATTTGGGGAACAGTGTTGGTGTGTTGGTCCCCCAGGCTGAACACGGAGAGCAGGATGTATTCATATAATAACACACTCCACACCCTGCCTCCTGCTCCTCATCCCCACCGGGGTGACATCATTCCCACGCCGGCAGAGTCCAGCATTAGTAATGGAGATCAAAAGGTTAAACAAGTTCACACTTCCCACCAGCACCCCCACTGTGCACCCCCCCCCTTTTCATTCCACAGTCGGACCCGAGGGGGTCAGAGGTCAGCCATAAGTGAAGCTGATGAAGATAATTTTTGTTGTATTTGTCATTCTCACTATCAAGTAAAGGTTCTCATCTCTCTCTCTCTCTCTCTCTCTCTCTCTCTCTCTCTCTCTCTCTCTCTCTCTCTCTCTCTCTCTCTCTCTCTCTCTCTCTCTCTCTCTCTCTCTCTCTCTCTCTCTCTCTCTCTCTCTCTCTCTCTCTCTCTCTCTCTCTCTCTCTCAGTGTATCAGGAGTTTGACCGTCTCCTGGAGGAGCAGACTCCCATCGAGGCCTATATCGAGTGGCTGGACTCCATGGTGGAACGCTGTGTTGTTAAGGTCAGCATATATATATAGCATATATATCTATAGATATAAATATATAGTTGTTGTTGATGTTGGTGATGGTGGTGGTGTATTTTCTCCTTCCTCCTGTGCCTCCATCCTTACACACACTACCCTCATGTCAGAGCTAGCCCCTTAATGATGTCATTAAGCTATCTTCCCGATATGGGCTTGTAACCTTTGGTTGCCGCGGCAACGCCTGGGAGCGGTCGGACAATGGTTGAATGGGAGGCGGGCCCCGGCGGCACATAACATAGTTGACTTGTTGACATGTTTTTTATACGGTGGGGCTGCTTCTACCCCGGCTCCTCACCCATCCCCCTCCTTTGTCATGCTAATGCTTCCTCCTAGATGGCCGGGAAGAGACCGGGGTGCCTGAAGAGGGTGGCCCAGCAGTTCCTCCTCATGTGGTCGTGTTTCGGGACCAGAGTCATCCGGGACATGACCCTCCATAGCGCGCCCAGCTTTGGTGAGCGTCCAACCACCCTCTCTGTTCCCATAGAGCGACCAACCACCCTCTCTGTTCCCATAGAGCGACCAACCACCCTCTCTGTTCTCATAGAGCGACCGACCACCCTCTCTGTTCCCATAGAGCGACCAACCACCCTCTCTGTTCCCATAGAGCGATCGACCACCCTCTCTGTTCCCATAGAGCGGTCGACTACCCTCTCTGTTCCCATAGAGCGACCGACCACCCTCTCTGTTCCCATAGAGCGACCGACCACCCTCTCTGTTCCCATAGAGCGACCCACCCTCTCTGTTCCCATAGAGCGACCAACCACCCTCTCTGTTCCCATAGAGCGACCGACCACCCTCTCTGTTCCCATAGAGCGACCGACCACCCTCTCTGTTCCCATAGAGCGACCGACCACCCTCTCTGTTCCCATAGAGCGACCGACCACCCTCTCTGTTCCCATAGAGCGACCAACCACCCTCTCTGTTCCCATAGAGCGACCGACCACCCTCTCTGTTCCCATAGAGCGACCAACCACCCTCTCTGTTCCCATAGAGCGACCGACCACCCTCTCTGTTCCCACAGAGCCGATAGGGCAGATCACCGTGTAAAAGGTGCCCTTCGAGAGACTCTTCCTTTAGTCGTGAAGCGTCTAAAGTAAAGGAGCTCTCTTGGCGCTCCCTCGCCGTCGCTGTGCGTCGCCAAGGTTTAAGAACTAGGTTAGGGGCCGTAAAAAAAAAACAGCAACACAGAAAATAAAATGGCTTCCCTTCCCCCCGCCCCCTCCCCCCTCCCCCTGTCTGTGAGTATCAAAGACACAGCTGGTTGCAGTGTTTTGATAATGCACGTCTCTGTGCAAAAACCACTAATTAGCTAAGGTCCGCCCTCCCCTTTTGCCAGCATGTTAGCCTTTAGTGTTTTTATTCCATGAGAAGGCACTAGAACCCTCTATTCCCTCTTCATAGCGACCGGTGTTTGTGATGCTCCAGAGACTCAAATAAAGCGTCCTATTCATACAGCGTGTCGTCTTCTCGTGTGACCTCGGGGTTAACTGACATATTTGTAGTCATCTTTTCTGGTGGATTCCGGAGAGCGACCCTGTTTGCTTCTTTTGACCACTGTGGTTGTCATGTTGTTTTACACAAAATTATGAATCAATAATTACTTCCGCATTGATTAGCGATAGTTTAAACTGACTCGGATAATCTTGGGTCAAAGTGTGAGGCGTTTGTGAGTGTTTAAACCATAGGGCTTCTCTCAAGAAGCACTGAGTCTGAGTTATATTCTTATTCCCAGACATCGCTTCTCCCACTAATACATTTTGTGTGTGTGTGTGTGTGCGTGTGTGTGTGTGTGTGTGTGTGTGTGTGCGTGTGTGTGTGTGTGTGTGCGTGTGTGTGTGTGCGTGTGTGTGTGTGTGTGTGTGTGCGTGTGTGTGTGTGTGTGTGTGCGTGTGTGTGTGTGTGTGTGTGTGTGTGTGTGCGTGTGTGTGTGTGTGTGTGTGTGTGCGTGTGTGTGCAGGGTCCTTCCATCTGATCCATCTGATGTTTGATGACTATGTTCTGTACCTGCTGGAGTCCCTCCACTGCCAGGAGAGAGCCAGTGAGCTGATCAGGGCCATGAAAGCTGAGGGCAGCCCAGGTGGGACCTCACTCTCCTCCTCTGGTCCTCATCTGCACCTCATCACTTTAACATGGAGAAAAACAACTGTTGGAACATGGTCCCTTAGATGATATATCTTATTTTAGATTAGATTAGATTCAGATGTGTTGTTATTGTACAGCACAGAGAAGGGAATCTGGCATCTAACCAGAGCACATGTTACATGTTACAGTAAAGTGGATGGTAATATATAATGAACCGTTTACAGAAGCTATAATACATTCCACTAGGTATAAAAACCGTATGTATGAGATATGTGCATAATAATAGGTATATATATATATACAGGTAAGTATAAGTATTTAACAGGTAGTGATCAGGGGTATGCAGTTATGAAAAACAGGATAAATATATATAAATGTATATACAGCAGGTAGTGAGCAGGGATATGCAGTTCTATTAATAATTGATACAACTGTGATTTTACTCACAATGTTCAAATAACATACTCTCCACTTACTGATGCTATCTGGTGGACATGTGGTGCAAATGTACACAGAAACGATCTGGATGCATAGATTTGATATAAACATCTCATGGAATCATGTAGAGAAAGGCCTTCCCAATGCGTGCATAACGTTCACAGCAGTAAGAACCACCAACGGTTCCTGAGTCCCAGGCCAGAGTACGTGATCTAACCCTCCCTGGGTCTTCCTTCCTGTATCAGCAGACGTAGAAGAGGTGATGATCACAGAGGCCACGCCCCCTCCCTTATCACCTGTGCCCTACTCCCCCGCTCGCTCCGTCCCCTCGGGGGACGCCGCCCCCACCTGCTCCCCCACAGAACCCCCCTCCCCCGAGTACACCGCTGTCACGGCAACCACAGGTGAGACGCAAGCCAAGTTCAAACTCTACAACAACAACATAGCACTTTCATTATTATTACACTGCCAAGTGTGCTGTTTAGCTCATATTTTTATTATATATAATTATATATTATATATTATATATATAATTTCTTATTCATGAAAGTCATATGTACAGTATTTCACTTTCATTTTATACTTCTCTATACTATCTACTGTACGTTTTGACCTTGTTACGCTCCAACTGAAGTCTTGCCATCTGTACTGTGATTGATTTGGAAATGCCCCCTCTTGTTGGAGAGGAGGCTGGTACTGGTGACACCACACGTAGGTTTGCTTATGCCAATCCTTGTGTCTGTGTGTGTGTGTGTGTGTGTGTGTGTGTATATATGTCTAGCAGGCGCTGTTCAGTCATATACCTGGTCCCTTACATACACAGTGACTACGTCAGGCGGCTCCCCCCCGGACGGTGGACCCCAGCCGTCCTGCGGGCCCCCCGGGGCCCCCGTACCCCCCGCTGCCTCCACCGCCCAGCGGGTCCCGCCCATCTACACACACCGCGAGGAGCACGGGTGAGCACGGACACACACTACCATGTCCGCACAAAGAGGCTACATGAAGTCTACATAGAGGCTACACAAAGTCTACATAGAGTCCACATGAGGTCTACATAGAGGCTACACAAAGTCTACATAGAGTCCACATGAAGTCTACATAGAGTCTACATAGTCTACATGAACGCCCTACTCCCTACCCCCTACTCACTACTCACTACTCCCTACTCCCTACTCCTTACTCACTACTCCCTACGCCCTACTCTCTACTCCTTACCCCCTACTCCTTACTCACTACTCCCTACTCTCTACCCCCTACGCCCTACTCCTTACCCCCTACTCCTTACTCACTACTCCCTACTCTCTACTCCCTACGCCCTACTCTCTACCCCCTACGCCCTACTCCCTACTCACTAATCCCTACCCCCTACTTCTTACTCCCTACTCCCTACGCCCTACCCCCTACTCTCTATCCCCTACCCCCTACTCCCTACTCACTACTCCTTACTCACTACCCCCTACTCCCTACTCCTTACTCCCTACCCCCTACTCCCTACTCTCCACGCCCTACTCTCTACATCCTACTCCCTACCCCTTACTCCCTACCATGTTAGCATGGTGTAGATTGAGTGTGTGTTAGCATGGTGTAGATAGTGTGTGTTAGCATGGTGTAGATAGAGTGTGTGTTAGCATGGTGTAGATAGAGTGTGTGTTAGCATGGTGTAGATAGAGTGTGTGTTAGCATGGTGTAGATAGAGTGTGTGTTAGCATGGTGTAGATAGAGTGTGTGTTAGCATGGTGTAGATAGTGTGTGTTAGCATGGTGTAGATAGAGTGTGTGTTAGCATGGTGTAGATAGTGTGTGTTAGCATGGTGTAGATAGTGTGTGTTAGCATGGTGTAGATAGTGTGTGTTAGCATGGTGTAGATAGAGTGTGTGTTAGCATGGTGTAGATAGTGTGTTAGCATGGTGTAGATAGAGTGTGTGTTAGCATGGTGTAGATTGACTAGTACTAGGAAGTAGAGGAGCGATCTATGTGGTTTGTGGCTCTGCTGATGTGTTCTATTTGTGTGTTGTTGTTGCAGGTACACTGGCAGCTACAATTATGGAAGCTATGCCAACCAGCACCCTCA
Organism: Muraenolepis orangiensis; assembly: GCA_027704905.1. Classification (NCBI taxonomy): domain Eukaryota; kingdom Metazoa; phylum Chordata; class Actinopteri; order Gadiformes; family Muraenolepididae; genus Muraenolepis; species Muraenolepis orangiensis. The sequence goes on along the minus strand of CM051010.1, from coordinate 6,169,581 downwards.
CTCCATCCAGAGCCAGTACCCTAGTCTGACCCATGAGCCAGGCATCCCCGCTCCCCTCCACTACTCGCCCTACTCACGCTCACCTGCACAGGTCAGTGGTTCTCCCAGGGGAATACGTCTGGTCCATCCTCTTTTATGACAGCTCTCTGAGGCTTTATGCTGAGCTCCAGAGAGCCTGTGGTCCTAGGAGCTGGATGGAGCAGTACGATGGAATGGATAGCAGTACAACATGTGTGGGCAGATATACAGTACCATACGTCTTATTGGCTGTGTGTCCGGCCAGTGAAGCACAGGGATAGGTCAGCTTGAAGGTCTGAATGTGAGGGTTGGGGGTAGTAGGATCCTGAGATGGAGAGGGTGTGAAACAGGCCTGCAGACAACAGCCAGAGCAGTGAAAGTGCTCCTGGTAGCACAGGAGGATGGTGGAGACATCAACAGGTGTGAATACAGAGTGGGACAACACACATTTCATCATTGTAATTATTATGGTTATCATCGTTATTTGTGTGCTGATATTTCTCAGTGTAACTTCTTGACATATAGAAGCGGCAGGTGCTAGTTTCCCCTGCTGTGGGATCTAAAGAAGTGGGAGCCACTTTGGTTTCTTCTCTGTGGGGTAATTCCCTGTGAAGGGCCCTCCAGCCACCCTGGCTCTCCTGGTGGGGGAGGGAGCCTATAGATACAGACAGGCCTCAGTGAGCCTCAGTGTTCCACGCCCTCCACACAGCGGAAGCAGACAGTGGAAGGCGGCTTGGCTCAGCCCCAGTGCCCCCCCCCCCCTCCTTGGTCCTCAATGGTCTCCTCATCCATCTGAGCCTAGTGGCACACAGACCAGGCCACGGGGCGTTTATGATTAAAATATTGTTATTCAATGGCCTCTTTTCTGCGTGTGAACAAGACACGTTCTGCTCCCTGACCTGGACGCACGCTCTTTTTCCATTCCTCATAATGGGCTCAACTGTTTTCTATTTTTATTTAGTGAGAGGAAAAAAAGGAAAGGAAAAAGGAAGGACAGAAAGGGTTCCACTTCCATGTTTTCCTCCGGTCGGAACTGGAATCAGGCACAATGGCGGGGCTTTGTGTCGTGCCTCTGAGGAGTGAGGGGATGCAGGCTAAAATGGACACGGCACATGGAGGTCACTCTCCAACATGCTGGGTGGAACCAGCCGGTTCAGCGTGCGTGGTGCTGGTGAACCGTCATCCCAACACAAAGCATTCAGGCTCGCCAGGCGCTCTCTTCCCTCCCTACCATAAATATCCTACTCGGGATGAAGGCTCCTGCTGTTCTATTTGTGTCACTGTGGTTCATATTGTACAATAACCACTATCACATTATGGAGGAAATCATCCCCACAGGGCTCTATTCAGGACTCACTTAAAGACCTATTCATGAGCACAAACAATAAATATAAATATATCTATTTGGGGAATTGTATCAATTTTTTATCATAGAATGTGTAAATTGTGCTTATACCGGTTACAGTTTCTTACGTGGGTCCTATATATGAATATATATAAAGACACAAATCATTGAAAACAAACTATGCATATACATAAATGTAATATGCAAATCGACACATTCTGAGATCTGATGGTCCTTGACCTTGATAAACAACGAGGCAGACTCAATGTGAGTGTGTCCAGGGTGATTGACATGTGTCCCTGTGTTGTGTTGGTTCTGCAGTACCCTCTCAACAGCCCCATATCTCGGATGGAGTCCTGTCTGATGAGCAGCACTCCTCGTCTGCACCCGACGCCAGGCGCCCCCCGGTGGCCGGATGTCTCCGCGGCCAACGGCTGTTACAGCAGCCCTCCTATGCACACCGCCCGCTACGCCTCCCCCGCTGACATCTACACACCGCTGGGCCCGCGGAGGAACTCTGAGTACGAACACTCCCAGCATTTCCCTGGCTTTGCCTACATCAACGGAGAGGCCACCACCGGCTGGGCTAAATAGAGGACCAATCACACGCTGCCTCCTGGCAGCTCCCTGAAGGCACCCAATCAACGATGGGATGGAGGAACCTGCCTCACTCACGTATCACATCAATCAACCAAATGACTGTGATGTAGTTTATATTGTGTAAAAAATATTATATATAGTTTAAAACATATATATATATATTGTGAGAACTGGCACCGAATCATTCAACAAGTGCAATGCTTCTGCCAAGCTGTGCCTTTTTTTTCTATTAGGAATGTACAGCGCTGACGGTGTTTCCTGAGCTTCGGTCTGCACTTCACCACACACACACACACACACACACACACACACACACACACACACACACACACACACACACACACACACACACACACACACACACACACACACACACACACTTATCTCCGTCTCCTCAGTTAGCATAGCGCTGGCGCTGGTACCAAGGCCTTAACATTGGTACTGGCTTCCCATACACAGAGATGCAATTAAGCAACTGAATACATAAGGCCACAGCTTTTCCATTGCCATTGGCAGACAACACCTGTGTGTGAGTGTGTATATATATATATATACACACAGAGAGGTGTTGTCGGCCCCATCCAAGCAGAGATGTGTGCTTTAACCTCAACCTCATGGTGATCTCAGTGGCCCTCCACCTGGTCTTAATATAATATATACTTGATGCTGTGACTGGGTGGTGTGGCTCTGCCTGGTGACTCTCAGTTCTGCCTGGAGCCTCTTAGCTCTGCCTGGAGCCTCTTAGCTCTACCTGGAGCTTCTCAGCTCTACCTGGAGCCTCTTAGCTCTGCCTGGAGCCTCTCAGCTCAGCTTGGTGGCTCTTAGCTCTGCCTGGAGCCTCTCAGCTCTGCCTGGTGGCTCTTAGCTCTGCCTGGAGCCTCTCAGCTCTGCTTGGTGGCTCTTAGCTCTGCCTGGAGCCTCTCAGCTCTGCCTGGAGCCTCTTAGCTCTGCCTGGAGCCTCTCAGCTCTGCCTGGTGGCTCTTAGCTCTGCCTGGAGCCTCTCAGCTCTGCCTGGAGCCTCTTAGCTCTCCATAGGTGACAGCATGTATTATGTACAGTGTTCAGTAACTTTGTAACATGGCCCTTGATGTAACCGTTTGCATTTAGTTTTCTCCGGTCCGTGTGTTTAATAAATGAAGCGTTAACTTAGGTGTGTGTGTGTTTTATAATGCACATCTATTACCCTATGGGTATTTATAAGGAGGGAGGATATCAAGGTGTACAGTAACACACACACACACACACACACACACACACACACACACACGTCACTTTTCCCTGTATATTAAAGCACTGGACTTCTTTGTTGGTGATTGTTACTGTTGCAATTAAATAATGTGTTTGTGTGTGTGTGTGTGTGTGTGTGTGTGTGTGTGTGTGTGTGTGTGTGTGTGTGTGTGTGTGTGTGTGTGTGTGTGTGTGTGTGTGTGTGTGTGTGTGTGTGTGTGTGTGTGTGTGGGGGGGGGGGGGGGGGGGGGGGATAAATGTGTTGCTAAATAAATCATTTTTAAACAGAAATCCAAACGTTGTCTTTTTTTTTTATAAAATAACGAGGAAATAATAATATTGTTATATATTGTTACATAGAAACATCTCTTAGAAAACAGAATCCATATTACGTATTTGAAGTTTCATTTGGCCAAGCACTGTACAACACAAATATAACAGGAGTATGAACTATGAGTATAACAAGTAAGTACATTATTTATTATAACTCGACACTTAAATTAACTAATTAGAATTCATTCTTTATGATTTGAGCCTCTTTCCCACTGCTCATTATGACTCATTCTCACAATTATTTTATATTTCAACCATATACAACCAGAAGCCATATATACATATACAACCATATTATTAATATTAATATTTATAATAGTATTAATATTATTAATATTTATAATAGAATTAATATTATTAATAATTGTTTTTGTTATGATTATAATATGTATATCTTATTCTTATTATTCTTATTATTCTTATTATTTATAATAAACAATAATATACGTTATATTTCATTATATTGTATTGTATTGTATTCGGAGTGTATAAGGGGTGGGGTGGACCCTGAGCGGCCACCGTACCGAAGGCCAAACACATCAGTTAGCTGCTGGCCCGGCTGCTTCCATGTAGTCCGGTTTAAACCACCGAATCGATTTCTATATGAACCGCTTCATGTTGTGTTTTCATCATGGACTTAAACACCGTGTTGTCACGACTCGAAACCGGCAGCGAGGAGGATATCGAGAAGGTTCTGCGGCAGTTTAACCAAGAGGTGGGTGACGTCAACCAAAACAACTCTCCGTGCTAGCGTTAGCGTTAGCATCCTAAGCAGCCGAATGGCTTCTACTCTTAGCTTTCAGCTCAACCGTTTATAGAACATATCGGTGTCCTAATGTAATGTATACATGGGAGCTATCAAGGGGGCTTTCATGAAACGAGGTACACCTCAACTATACTAACTGGAAACAACTGTTCAGATAACTTCATTTGACTTCGTAACTAGCATTGATTTGATAACGTCATTAGATGAACCGTAGAACTACTCCATACAGCGATATGACTCTGCGCTATTTACTATAAGAGCTATTTACTATACATGTGTGGACACTAATGTTCAGTAGTGTAGTACTTCATGTGTATTCCTTTATTCCTTTCAGAATAGCCACACTTTTACATTTGACCAAAATGAAGAGAATCTTCGAAGTGTAAGTACTTATTCCAGCCTCCCATTCGCTGGCTGATGCACCTTCTAACCATGTGTAATACCATGTGTAATACCAACATCTCCTCTCCTCCGTCTGACTGTAGAAGGTGTGTCAAAGTCTAGTGACCGCACTAGAAACACTGGTTCAACCATGCTGCCAGAGGGCCTCCTTGGAGGCTCTTCGCATCCTGTCCCGTGACCGGCGGGCCCTGGGCCCTGTGGCCACCAGGGAAGGCGTGCTGGTCCTGGCCGGTTTGGCCCAGCTGCACACCGACCGGGCCGACGGTCTTCAGGACGACACGCTCACGTCGGAGCAGGAGAGGGTGGTGGTGGAGGCGCTCAAGTGCTTGTGCAATGTGGTGTACAACAGCCCCGCCGCCCAGCAGGTGGGTGCCGACGTGAAGCTGGCACAGAGTTTGTGTGCCCACTTGCACGCCGCGCGCGCCGGCAGGCACGAGGTGGGCCTGTTCTCGTTGCGCCTCCTCTTCCTCCTGACGGCGCTGCGGCCCGACGTCAGAGGCGGCCTTCAGACCGAGGTGAACGCGGTGAGGCTGCTCACGGAGGTTCTGGAGCGAACACTGCATGTGAGCTGGGTCGGGCCCTACGAGGCGGCCGCTCCGGAGCCCGGGGCCTCGCCCATCTCCGTGGAGGACAACGAACGAGTCATGGAAGCCTTGAAAGCCCTGTTCAACCTCACGCTGACCGCCACCGGGGAGGAGGTGGGTGGGATACATTCTAAATGTTTATTCAAGGCTGGATCTCATCATATGTGACTGTGTTGTTACGTGTCTTTTAAGGCCTAATCAACATCTGGCAAAAGTCAAACACAAACCTTAGAGAGGAAAGAGCAGAGACATAATGATGTCCTTCAACCATTGACATTAAGAAATATCACAGCCAATCGATTGGCTGACTCAGAAAGTTCACGTTATATAGAATATATATCATCAAGATATAAAAGGATGTTAAGTATAACTTAGTTTTGGAAAGAGAAAGTTCAGTACTGTCGACCAATAACAGGCTAGCCTATAGTCTATTGGTTGGCAGTTTTTAACTTGGCGTAGGCCTATCAAATGAATGTCCTTTTCTCTAAACGTATCTGGTCTCACACTGAGCCTTAGTTAAAGGCTCTGATCCCTTCAGCCTCTGCAGCCTGAAGCCATTTCTCATTAAAGCCGCCTTTAGCCTGTTCTCTGCCCTCTGATTGGTCAGGGGGGTTAGAGGATGAGGTTCTCTGCCCTCTGTGATTGGTCAGGGGGGTTAGAGGATGAGGTTCTCTGCCCTCTGATTAGTCAGGGGGCTAGAGGATGAGGTGATCCTCTGGAGCTCATCCCCATTCCATTCGCACCACTTTCATTACATTGTCACACAATGGTCATCGTATTTTATTATTATGTCTTTCTTAAGCGATTAATAAAATAGTAATAATAATATTTATCATGGCCAACATTGTATTTTAATTTGGGAGAAGATAAGAAGTAGAACATAGCAGGGATCAGCAGTAGAGTCGACAGCCCTCCTCATCAAGACTTTCACTAAGAGACAGTCTAGTGATGGTAGTCTTATGAGCTATAGGGGTCAGTCCAGGTGAAACCTGGGTAGTCACCCTCTCCGGTGAGCTTATTAATTGCTTTGATGTAAATCAACCTGTGGTTGGTTTTCAGAGCGGAGCCTTTTTCCCTTGAACCAATCAGAAGTGCTTCGGTGTTCCCTCTGGCTCTTCAGGAAGGCCAGCAGCAGCAGTTCCGACAGATGGTTGGCATCCTGCGTCATCTCCTGGTGCTGAGGACGGAGACGGAGGAGACCAGCGAGGAGGCCCACAGGTGGACCCCTCCCTAATGGAACCCTCCCTAAACCCGGGACCACTCCTATCAATGGGTTCTGTCCTAAAGATCCTCCCTTCCATTGGCAGTGGAGGGATGGCCTCATGATAATACATTATTCAGATTGTAATCCAATGCAAGAATGTCAGGAATGTATGGGGTATGAGGGGGAAGTGATTGATGAGGTGGGCCTTTAGACCTGGGGGTCAGCGGCCGACCGAGGAGGTCCCGCTCCTTCTTTTGTCTGGTGGATCTTTGTCTTTCTTCTACCTTCTGGGGGACCAAAGAACAACAGACTTCTAATGTTTCTAAAATGACCGGAAGGTTTGCTTCTTTTTAGTTGATATATATTTTTTCTTACCGTTGTATTTCTTAGTTCTTTATGCCCAAGCTGTATCCATGTCCTGTATGGTCAGCATGTGCTCCTCTTTGATGAGCGGTGCTTTGTGTTGCAGCCATGCGGTGAACCTGCTGAGTAACCTCCCAGCCGCCTGTCTGGACGTCCTGGTGGAGGTTCCCGTGCAGGGAGGCCAGGCCCAGTACCAGGGGAACAACATGGAGGCCATCCAGGTGCTGCTGGAGTTCCTGGAGAAGAGGATAGACAAGGTAAGCATGGTCCTTATCAATGGCCATGAACTTATTTCAGTTGATCCTGTCTTTTTTTTCCATGTTGTTTGTGTCTGTGAGGGTTACGAGGGTTACGAGGGTTTATGAGTGGACTATGGCCTAACGTAGGGTTACGTTAGGCCATAGTCCACTCATAAAGAAAAACCAGTGCTAATAGATTCAAGATTCAAGAGACTTTATTTATCCCGAGGGAAATTAAGGTGCAATAGTTGAAACGGGGAATAAATGCACACAAAATATACTAATACCTAAAAACTAAATAACAACAAACTAAACTAAACTAGTATAAACAAAATATACTAATACCTAAAAACTAAATAACAACAAACTAAACTAAACTAGTATAAACAAAATATAACTAAATTAAATCTAAATGTATTGATAGATGAATTGCACAATTTACAGTATTATTACAGTAATACGTAGGTATATACAATACACAACAATACGTATAGTGCAAATTGGATCAATGCCAATGGATATTGAACCAGTGAAAGTAGGCCTATCACTGCTATGTTTACATGCCATGATGACGTGTGTGTGATTTCCACAGAACAGTCAGCTGGTTTGAAGTTACAATCCACAGTCAGTTAACTGACTCTAACACTAGGAGGGTGACCTTTCCAAGCCAGGGTCTGGGCATCATTTAGAATCCTCCCATGGCGTTTACCGCCATGTCTAGCAGCTCTGAGTCACAGGGACAAAGGTTACCTTCAATTAGGATACACACTTTATCGCCACCTGGTTGCCATGGTTTTGCTTGGTGTACATGTAATCATTAGACCTAGATAGGTGGAAGTGGTGGTTAGTAAACGGGCTCTGCTGTGTCTCGTTCCAAGCAGGGATCCAACTACAAGGAGGCGCTTACGCCAGTTCTCAGCCTGCTGACCGAGGGCTCCCGAAGCCACAGACACATCCGCAGGTACATCAAGACTCAGGTAATACCACCACGTCTCTCTCATTGGCAATCCAAATTCACATTTTCTTAATATAATACATCTACGTCTCTCTTACCCTCATTCCCTTTGTCAGTCAACTAAAAGCACCCATATGCAAATGAGCCCAAGGTTCTGCAGACAGCCTATGCAGTGAGCGAGCTCCCACCGCTCCGCGCCTCTGTCCCTCCCCAGGTGCTGCCCCCGCTGACGGAGGCCAAGGTGAGGCCGGAGATCGGCAACACGGTCCGGAACAAGCTGGTGCGCCTCATGACTCACGTGGACATGGGCGTGAAGCAGGGCGCCGCCGAGTTCCTCTTCGTCCTCTGCAAGGAGAGCGGTGAGAGACAGGCGTCTGTGTCCGGGTCAGGGCGGTCCTGATGGAGGGCGGTTGGTTTAGCTTGGTCTGTTGTATCCGTGCTAACGGCTAACCGCACAAGAAGTGGATTAAATTATTTGTTTTGTAGCGTCTCAAGAAAAGTACGAGTGTGAGTATATCAAATATCGGGTCATTTTAAATATCCGATACGACGTTGTAAAGTAGTTAAATGAGCAATGTGCTTCTGTCCCCAGTGGGACTGTGTGTTCATGGTTCATCACAGTACAGGAACACATAGAACCATCTTCTCCTTTAGGCCATGTGGAGTTCATGGTGTCATCATTTCACCCGTCCATACCAATACACAGATAACCTCCACCCTGGAAGGAGGTTTTCAAAAGCTTAGGTTTCATTAACTTAATGTGTGTGTGTTGCAGTGGACAACCTGTTGAAGTACACAGGCTATGGCAATGCGGCCGGCCACCTGGTAGCCAAAGGGCTGCTGGCCGGCGGCAGAGGAGAGACCAAGTACTCTGAGGATGAGGACAGCGACACGGAGCAGTACAAGAACATCAAACCCCTGTGAGTAGACCGTCCCCCTGTGAGTAGACCTGTGAGTAGACCGTCCCCCTGTGAGTAGACCTGTGAGTAGACCGTCCCCCTGTGAGTAGACCTGTGAGTAGACTGTCCCCCTGTGAGTAGACTGTCCCCCTGTGAGTAGACTGTCCCCCTGTGAGTAGACTGTCCCCCTGTGAGTAGACTGTCCCCCTGTGAGTAGACTGTCCCCCTGTGAGTAGACTGTCCCCCTGTGAGTAGACTGTCCCCCTGTGAGTAGACCGTCCCCCTGTGAGTAGACCTGTGAGTAGACCGTCCCCCTGTGAGTAGACCTGTGAGTAGACCGTCCCTCTGTGAGTAGACCTGTGAGTAGACCGTCCCCCTGTGAGTAGACCGTCCCTCTGTGAGTAGACCTGTGAGTAGACCGTCCCCCTGTGAGTAGACCTGTGAGTAGACCGTCCCCCTGTGAGTAGACCTGTGAGTAGACCGTCCCTCTGTGAGTAGACCTGTGAGTAGACCGTCCCCCTGTGAGTAGACCGTCCCCCTGTGAGTAGACCTGTGAGTAGACCGTCCCCCTGTGAGTAGACCTGTGAGTAGACCGTCCCCCTTTGAGTAGACCTGTGAGTAGTCAGTCCCCCTGTGAGTAGACCTGTGAGTAGACCGTCCCCCTGTGAGTAGACCTGTGAGTAGACCGTCCCCCTGTGAGTAGACCTGTGAGTAGACTGTCCCCCTGTGAGTAGACCGTCCCCCTGTGAGTAGACCGTCCCCCTGTGAGTAGACCTGTGAGTAGACCGTCCCCCTGTGAGTAGACCTGTGAGTAGACCGTCCCCCTGTGAGTAGACCTGTGAGTAGACCTGTGAGTAGACCGTCCCTCTGTGAGTAGACCGTCCCTCTGTGAGTAGACCGTCCCTCTGTGAGTAGACCGTCCCTCTGTGAGTAGACCGTCCCTCTGTGAGTAGACCTGTGAGTAGACCGTCCCCCTGTGAGTAGACCTGTGAGTAGACCGTCCCCCTGTGAGTAGACCGTCCCTCTGTGAGTAGACCGTCCCCCTGTGAGTAGACCGTCCCCCTGTGAGTAGACCTGTGAGTAGACCGTCCCCCTGTGAGTAGACCGTCCCCCTGTGAGTAGACCTGTGAGTAGACCGTCCCCCTGTGAGTAGACCGTCCCCCTGTGAGTAGACCTGTGAGTAGACCGTCCCCCTGTGAGTAGACCGTCCCTCTGTGAGTAGACCTGTGAGTAGACCGTCCCCCTGTGAGTAGACCTGTGAGTAGACCGTCCCCCTGTGAGTAGACCGTCCCTCTGTGAGTAGACCTGTGAGTAGACCGTCCCCCTGTGAGTAGACCGTTGAGTAGACCGTCCCCCTGTGAGTAGACCTGTGAGTAGACCGTCCCCCTGTGAGTAGACCTGTGAGTAGACCGTCCCCCTGTGAGTAGACCTGTGAGTAGACCGTAGACCTGTGAGTAGACCGTCCCTCTGTGAGTAGACCTGTGAGTAGACCGTCCCCCTGTGAGTAGACCGTCCCTCTGTGAGTAGACCTGTGAGTAGACCGTCCCTCTGTGAGTAGACCTGTGAGTAGACCGTCCCCCTGTGAGTAGACCGTCCCCCTGTGAGTAGACCTGTGAGTAGACCGTCCCCCTGTGAGTAGACCTGTGAGTAGACCGTCCCTCTGTGAGTAGACCTGTGAGTAGACCGTCCCCCTGTGAGTAGACCGTCCCTCTGTGAGTAGACCTGTGAGTAGACGTCCCCCTGTGAGTAGACCTGTGAGTAGACCGTCCCTCTGTGAGTAGACCGTCCCCCTGTGAGTAGACCTGTGAGTAGACCGTCCCTCTGTGAGTAGACCTGTGAGTAGACCGTCCCTCTGTGAGTAGACCTGTGAGTAGACGTCCCCCTGTGAGTAGACCTGTGAGTAGACCGTCCCCCTGTGAGTAGACCTGTGAGTAGACCGTCCCTCTGTGAGTAGACCGTCCCTCTGTGAGTAGACCGTCCCTCTGTGAGTAGACCGTCCCCCTGTGAGTAGACCTGTGAGTAGACCGTCCCCCTGTGAGTAGACCTGTGAGTAGACGTCCCCCTGTGAGTAGACCTGTGAGTAGACCGTCCCCCTGTGAGTAGACCGTCCCTCTGTGAGTAGACCGTCCCCCTGTGAGTAGACCTGTGAGTAGACCGTCCCCCTGTGAGTAGACCTGGGAGTAGACCGTCCCCCTGTGAGTAGACCTGTGAGTAGACGTCCCCCTGTGAGTAGACCTGTGAGTAGACTGTCCCCCTGTGAGTAGACCGTCCCCCTGTGAGTAGACCTGTGAGTAGACCGTCCCTCTGTGAGTAGACCTGTGAGTAGACCGTCCCCCTGTGAGTAGACCTGTGAGTAGACCGTCCCCCTGTGAGTAGACCATCCCCCTGTGAGTAGACCGTCCCTCTGTGAGTAGACCTGTGAGTAGACCGTCCCCCTGTGAGTAGACCTGTGAGTAGACCGTCCCCCTGTGAGTAGACCTGTGAGTAGGCCGTCCCCCTGTGAGTAGACCTGTGAGTAGACCGTCCCCCTGTGAGTAGACCTGTGAGTAGACCGTCCCCCTGTGAGTAGACCTGTAAGTAGACCGTCCCCCTGTGAGTAGACCGTCCCCCTGTGAGTAGACCTGTGAGTAGACCGTACCCCTGTGAGTAGACCGTCCCCCTGTGAGTAGACCTGTGAGTAGACCGTCCCCCTGTGAGTAGACCTGTGAGTAGACCGTCCCCCTGTGAGTAGACCGTCCCCCTGTGAGTAGACCTGTGAGTAGACCGTCCCTCTGTGAGTAGACCTGTGAGTAGACCGTCCCCCTGTGAGTAGACCTGTGAGTAGACCGTCCCCCTGTGAGTAGACCTGTGAGTAGACCGTCCCCCTGTGAGTAGACCTGTGAGTAGACCGTCCCCCTGTGAGTAGACCGTCCCCCTGTGAGTAGACCTGTGAGTAGACCGTCCCTCTGTGTAGACCTGTGAGTAGACCGTCCCCCTGTGAGTAGACCTGTGAGTAGACCGTCCCCCTGTGAGTAGACCTGTGAGTAGACCGTCCCCCTGTGAGTAGACCGTCCCCCTGTGAGTAGACCTGTGAGTAGACCGTCCCCCTGTGAGTAGACCTGTGAGTAGACCGTCCCCCTGTGAGTAGACCTGTAAGTAGACCGTCCCCCTGTGAGTAGACCGTCCCCCTGTGAGTAGACCTGTGAGTAGACCGTACCCCTGTGAGTAGACCGTCCCCCTGTGAGTAGACCTGTGAGTAGACCGTCCCCTGTGAGTAGACCTGTGAGTAGACCTGTGAGTAGACCGTCCCCTGTGAGTAGACCGTCCCCCTGTGAGTAGACCTGTGAGTAGACCGTCCCTCTGTGAGTAGACCTGTGAGTAGACCGTCCCCCTGTGAGTAGACCTGTGAGTAGACCGTCCCCCTGTGAGTAGACCTGTGAGTAGACCGTCCCCCTGTGAGTAGACCTGTGAGTAGACCGTCCCCCTGTGAGTAGACCGTCCCCCTGTGAGTAGACCTGTGAGTAGACCATCCCCCTGTGAGTAGACCTGTGAGTAGACCGTCCCTCTGTGTAGACCTGTGAGTAGACCGTCCCTCTGTGAGTAGACCGTCCCTCTGTGAGTAGACCTGTGAGTAGACCGTCCCCCTGTGAGTAGACCTGTGAGTAGACCGTCCCCCTGTGAGTAGACCGTCCCCCTGTGAGTAGACCTGTGAGTAGACCATCCCCCTGTGAGTAGACCTGTGAGTAGACCGTCCCTCTGTGTAGACCTGTGAGTAGACCGTCCCTCTGTGAGTAGACCGTCCCTCTGTGAGTAGACCTGTGAGTAGACCGTCCCCCTGTGAGTAGACCTGTGAGTAGACCGTCCCCCTGTGAGTAGACCTGTGAGTAGACCGTCCCCTGTGAGTAGACCTGTGAGTAGACCATCCCCCTGTGAGTAGACCTGTGAGTAGACCGTCCCTCTGTGTAGACCTGTGAGTAGACCGTCCCTCTGTGAGTAGACCGTCCCTCTGTGAGTAGACCTGTGAGTAGACCGTCCCCCTGTGAGTAGACCTGTGAGTAGACCGTCCCTCAGCCACCACCAGGGGATGAGGGCTGGGAGGTGACGTAGCTGCAGCATTGTCCACTGTGGTCATACTGGTGTCTCCTCTAGGATCAACCCCATCACGGGACATGTGGAGGAGCCCATGCCTAACCCCATGGCGGACATGACGGAGGAGCAGAAGGAGTACGAAGCACAGAAGATGGTTATCATGTTGGATGAGCTGATCAGGTGACCACAACTAGCCAATCCGGGCCAACTCCTGAACTTGCATGTTTACTTTTTCTTCTCTCTCACTCAGGAGGTTTTGCTCCTTGTTTATTTGATTGTATTTCTTTTGGTTGTTGACCTTCTCCTGAGTGCACAAAAGCCAACCCTCGTCCAGCGGTACAAAGAGGGCTGGCTCCCTGCCAACCAATTGATTAGCAGAAGAATCCCCCGGTCCGCACTAGCGTCAATTAGCTTGTAGCTAGCAGCAGCAGCATTCAGCTGCAGTAGCAGCATTCAGCTGCAGTCAATGGGAGCCACAGCAGTATTATTACCAACACACCGTTAATTATCACCTAATTGACACACACACACACACACACACACACACCCCCCCCCCCCATTGGCCCAGCAGGCCCTCTGTGCTGCTTCCATTCAGCTTTCTGATAACACATGTCTCCTCCTTGTATTGTCCTCATCTTGATGATCCAGTTGATGCTCCAGACAGAGGGGGGGGGGAGGGGGGGGTTATTGTGATGGCCGGGCCCAAGACGAGGGTGGGGTAGTAATGAGCCACAGCCCTCTCTCCCCCCTCCCAGAGATGGTGTTCCTGAGTGGCTCTGAGGGGAGAGAGGTGTAGAGGACCCAGCTCTCAGGAGATCAGTCAAAGGCCTCCAAGAATGTGCTTCCTCAAACTGCTTAACTGGCCCTCCAATTAGCACATACTCTGGTCCCACGCGCCCCGGAGTCCAGGAGCACACATGGAGGTTTCCTTCTAATTGGGGGAGGGAGTACAATAGAAGACTGACGGGATGGACGTGGCTTGGTTTGTGGTGTCATCGGTACACCCGCTGGAGACCCCATTTGACATGGACCACTCCAGGGCCCGGGATGGGTGACTTGGACAGGTGGTCTGTACTACCGGTCTCATTCACACACACACACACACACACACACACACACACACACACACACACACACACACACACACACACACACACACACACACACACACACACACACACACACACACACACACACACACACACACACACACACACACACACACACACACACACACACACACACACACACACACACACACACACACACACACACACACATCCGGCTGTGCAGGCACCAACTGTTTGTGTGTGTGTAACAAGTCACATGCATTAATGCAAATGGGTGTGTGTTAATCTTTTGATAGTGCTGGTGTGATAAATGGGTGAGGTGTGGGGACACACGGTGCAGATCTAATTGGATTAGTTTGGAGGGGCTCCCGGGGCTTTGAGGAGATCAGACGGAGCACTGATCCTGTAATTAAACAGCCTTTACAAAGGCCAGGCAGGAGGCCCCAGACAGGGGGGAGGATGGACCGACAGGGCAGGGTGTCCGTGTGGGGAGGAGGAGGAGGAGGAGGAGGAGGAGGAGCTCCTGAGCCCTGGATATGAAACACAAAGTAAAGATGAGCATTCAAAGGAACGGCGTTTATTCAATTCAGACATGTTGTGTGATCCAATTATTAGTGTATGCTATTGTTTTTTTGTTCTTTTTTAGCCTAATCATGAAAAGAAATTCCTTTGGAATAACGTCAACATGTGTTTCTATGTAATTAACCTGTTGCGTTCTTTATCGTTGGATTTTCCTTTTTAAAAGCAGATTGTATGTAGATGAATATCAAATGATCATGGTCAATTCCTCCCAATGTGCCCAGTTTCCCAGGGTTGATGCTCAGCGGGGTCAGGAACCACAAGGGATCCCCCACTTCCTGGTGTAGACCTGAACCCCTGAGACCGCTGTGTTGGACTGATCCTCTGCTTCTCCTATGTCCACAGGAAGGGAGTCATCCAGCCCATGGGGGTGAGGAAGGGTACTCTAGCTCCCCTGGAGGGGATCCTGCGTCAGCACACTCATGAGAGCTCGGGCTCCGACACAGACTAGCCCCCCCCCCCCTGTTTCCTAGGCTATGCCTACTGGGACCCCGGCATGTGGCTGTCTCCTGGAGCCTGTGCTCCAACAAACACCAACTAGATCATGTTGAAGATGGCACTTACAAAATGGTCCACAACATGGACTTAATATTATATTCTTTAAGGTCATAGAAACTCATTGCTAGAGTAACTTAAAGCTCCCCAACATCAAGGTCTCCCGGTGGGTTGTTGGTGTTTGTTGGGGCCCCTCAGGCCCTGATCTGAAGCAGGGCCCCGTCCCCAGGACACACGGGAGGCCAGCTTTACCCATTGTTCATGTTTGATGATGTTTTTTTTTAGCTTTTTAGTTTCTCTAAATGCGCACCTTTTCCCCATTAAACCATTTAATGACCAATCATGTTTACTGGATCACATTATGAAATCATTCCTCAGAACTGTTTCACAAATGAAGACAAAAAATGTAACCAGTTTGATTGCATCTGCTCCACTCGGTAAATCAGAACTACACCAATTATTAAGTCAAGCCAAGTTGCCATATGTACTTTCTTAATTAATAGCATTGGGTTGTTTCTGCCTTACCTTGAATGTGTTGCATATTTATAAATATATCAATATTTTCTTTTGCCAAATGTGTATGGTGGAAATTAAAGTGTGTTTGTTCTATATTCATGAAACTGATTTAGATACGTTTATATGAAGTTTTACTAGTGCTGCGATATGGTTAGTTGTAGCAGAGCTGAAGGATGTGGGAGTGTGTAAGCATCTGATGATCCATACCATGAGATATTGACCAGTATGGCTCTTAACTGATCACTGATCGAGCTGTTACTTTACTTGTGGATCGTTTGGTTGCCTACCTACACTGTTTAAGGGGATTCATAGAGTAAACTGCCTTTTGTTTATGCATAAATTATCTTTTAAATTGGGGTTTTTTCCCCCGCATACCTGGACTGGATGCAATGTGCATTTCAAGGTTTTCTTCTTTAGAAACAGAACCGTTGGAAGAATCTTCATGTTCGTGTTGCAGACTGTGACCAGTGTCTCACAGCTTCTCTTCAATGTTATTAAAGCTGGAAAGTGGGAATTGGTTGTGGGTTTATGTTCAGTGTGACGATTCAATGATGTATATATTATATAAGCATCCTTACTAGATGCCCGAACCACCTCAACTGGCTCCTTTCTACGCGAAGGAGCAGCGGCTCTACTCCGAGTCTCTCACGAGTGACTGAGCTTCTCACCCTATCCCTCAGGGAGATACCAGCCACCCTCCTGAGAAAACTAATTTCAGCCACTTGTATTCGCGATCTCGTCCTTTCGGTCATTACCCATTGCTCATGGCCATAGGTGAGGGTAGGAACGAAGACTGATCGGTAGATCGAGAGCTTTTACCTTCTGGCTCAGCTCTCTTTTGGTTACAACGGTGCGGTTAAGTAAAGCGCTGCACCTATTCTCCGGTCAATCTCACGCTTCATCCTCTCTTTACTCGAGAACCCCGAGATACTTTAACTCCTTCACTTGGGATAAGGACTCCCTCCCTACTTGGAGTAGACAATCCACCGGTTTCCTGCTAAGAACCATGGCCTCAAATTTGGAGACCTGTGCTGATCCTCATCCCAGCCTCTTCACACTCCGCTGCAAACCGATCCAGTGAGTGCTGAAGGTCACATACTGATGACGCAAACAGGACCACATAATCTGCAAACAGCAGCGATTCAATCCTGAGCCCACCATACTGAAACCCCTCCCCTCCATGACTACGCCTTGAAATCCTGTCCATGAAAATCACAAACAGGATGGGTGACAAAGTGCAGCCCTGGCGGAGGCCAACACCCACTGAGAACAGACCCGACTTACTACAGAGAATCCAGACACAGCTCTTGCTTTGGAACAACAGCGATTGGATGGCCCTCAGTAGTGGGCCCCGTACTCCCGCAGCACCCCCCACAGTATTTCCCGAGGGACCCGATCATATGCCTTCTCCAAATCCACAAAACACATGTAGACCGGATGGGCATACTCCCAAGCCCCCTCCAGGATCCTTGCAAGAGTGAAAAGCTGGTCCGTTGTTCCACGACCAGGGCGGAATCCGCATTGTTCCTCTTCAATCTGAGGTTCCACTATCGGCCAAACCCTCCTTTCCAGCACCTTGGAGTAGACTTTCCCAGGGAGGCTGAGTAATGTGATACCCCTGTAATTGGTACACACCCTCTGGTCACCCTTTTTGAACAGGGGTACAACCACCCCCGTTTGCCACTCCTCAGGCACTGTCTGAGACCAGACTTCCACGCAATGTTGAAAAGACGTGTCATCCATGACAGCCCCTCAACTCCCAGAGCCTTTAGCATTTCTGGACGGATCTCATCCACCCCTGGGGCTTTGCCACTGCGGAGATGTTTGACTACCGCAGTGAGTTCCTCCAGGGAGATTGATGTTTGCCGTCCTTCATCCTCCAGCTCTGTCTCTACCGTTGAGGGTGTAGTTGGGTTAAGAAGTTCCTCAAAGTGTTCTTTCTACTGGCCGATCACCTCCTCAGTTGAGGTCAGCAATGTCCCACCCTTACTGTACACAGCTTGGATGGATCCACGCTTCCCCCTCCTGAGGCGCCGGATTGTTTGCCAGAAACGCTTTGGTGCCGACTGAAAGTCCTCCCACACCCGCTGCTTTGCCTCCGCTACAGCCGAGGCTGCCGTCCTCTTGGCCTGTCGAAACCTCGCAACTGAGTCCGGAGTCTCACAGGCTAACATAGCCCGGAAGGCCTCCTTCTTCTGCCGGACGGCTTCCCTGACCACCTGTGTCCACCACGAAGTCCGAGGGTTGCCGCTCCTTGAGGCACCAATGACCTTGAGGCCACAGCTCTCAACTGCAGCTTCGGCAATAGAAGCTTTGAACAATGACCACTCTGGCTCAATGCCCCCAGCCTCCACAGAGATGCCCGAAAAATTCCGCCGGAGGTGTGAGTTGAAGGACTCCCGGACAGGGGCATCCACCAGACGTTCCCAGTTCACCCGCACTACACGTTTGGGCTTACCTGGTCTGTCCAGAGGCTTCCCCCGCCATCTTACCCAACTCACCACCAGATGTGATCGGTTGACAGCTCCTCTCTTCACACCAGTGTCCAAAACCTGCAGCCTCAGGCCAGATGACACGATAACAAAATCGTGTCATATAATACATATATATTATAATATATATGTATATAATATAATATATATATATATTATATACTGTATATATGCATATATATTATATACTGTATATAATAATATATAATATGTATATAATATATATATAATAATTATATATATATTATAATATATATTATATATATATTATATACTGTATATGTATATATACATATATATTATATATATATATGATTCATGTCCGACCCCCGACTTTACAGAGAACCAATTTGGCCGTTTATGATCTACAAAGTGCTGAAACGTGTACCTTGTAAAATCCTTTATTTGGTCCATTTATTCATTAAAACCTAAGTGCTTAAAATTTGTTATTTATACATGGGAACTGTACATGAAAACATCGCAAACATGAACCATCTATACATAGATACGAGATTTAACAAATCAAATATACCATGCATTACAAATTGTTATTGTGGCATGCGCATGCATTAAGAAGTCCAGTGCCATTCCAGTGTATTATGGACACGGGGCCATTCTGTTCCAGTCCTAATGGCTCAGGCCTGAGGAAGCCCAGCTTGTGCAGTCAGTGTCGCTGTCTTCACTGCCGGCGGCGGCGGCGTGTCTTTGAGCCTCTCGTACAGACGGCTGCACAGAGGAGTAATTGTAATGCTGGTGCCAGTAGAAGCCCTGGAGGTAACGGGCGCTGAGGCAACACACCACTCATGGAGCTATTTGAAGCCAAGGTCAAATAACAACTGTTCCGTTGTAGTTACGATGCAATGGTCAACAGCTGATGTACAGCATGTGAGAACCGGTTTGGTTCTTGACTCAGTTCTTATACGAGGGACCGGTGGAACCCCCACAGGCCCCCTGACTCTTCATCAGGTCCTGGATCTCTGCGCTCCAGCCCAGGATTTGAGCAAACCTCTGCACCGAGTCCACCAGGTCACCCAGCTCCACGTGGTCCGTTCTCCGGAGCGGGCTCCTCGTGAAGGGGCCCACGGCGTGCCGGTTGAGCAGAAGACGAGGCACCGAGGACCGGACCGTGTTCACCAGGCTGGCAAAAGGTTCAATCTACAACAACACGAACCGGCTGTATACATGTTCCAAACATAGATGACAGATAGGATGATGATGATAGGACTGACATCAGATCAGATTTCAATCTTGTGTATGTATGCATTTATGTCTTTCTTTTAAAACAATTGAAACCTTTACAAAGTGCATAAAGCATCATCAACACATGAGGAATGTGTTGTCAAACTCAAAGCAGTGGGCTGTGAGTTTGCGTCACCTGTAACGAGGTGCCCATGATGATCAGCAGATCTGCTTTGGGAATCGAGAAGTACTTCTGTGGAAGGTGTTCCCCGAAGAACACCACATCAGGCTTCACAGCTCCAGCACAGAAGGAACAGGTGGGCACCTTGCCACTCATAATGGCAACCTGTGAAAGACAAGTTAAAGTGCTTTTTTAACGCAGATTCTTATTTATGTCAGCGGTTCTAGTTGCGGGGGGGTCTGACCTTGGCGTCCTCGGCAGGATAGGGCGTGTAACACAGGTGACATGAGGCGGTGGCAAAATGACCATGCGCTTCTACCAGTTTATCATCTGGAATGCCGCACACTTTGAACCAAACAGAAAAATGGTGGTCAACATTACAAAGCGCTATGCAGAGGTTCTTAAAAGGTAAAAGTAAATGCAGTATTTGGGTCTATTGAACAGGAGTAGCGTCAGCTCCCCTTCACTCACTCTTCTCCAGGCCGTCTATGTTCTGGGTGTAGACGCGCTGCAGAAGGCCCTTGCGGTGCAGAGTGTGGATAAAGTAGTGGATGTAGTTGGGCCGGTGTCTGCCGGGGTACAGCTCCTTGGCCAGCGAGAAGAAGGCCTGCGGGTGGTCCGAGAAGTAGTCCATGTTGAACACTGCTTCAGGGTAGGGAAGGTTGTACCGCTCCAGGTTAGCATACAATCCTGTTCCTGGCGTCCTGAAAGTGGAGCACATGCCGTTTTAGATTACAATTTTATGTATCATAGACTGACTCCGACATCTTGGTTGAGTGATTACAAGACAGTACAGTAGGTAAGCAGACGCTTTTGTCCAGAGTGACTCCAAATACTTTGTTTAAGACAGGTTTCCATACATCACAGTTACAGAATAGACAGAGTTATAAGAGGAGTTGCTATGTGAAGTCATGTTTATTTGATAGAAATGCTTTCACTGTAGCCCATTCCCTCCTCCACAGTCACTCTTCACACACATAACAGCTATAGCTGCATTAGCTGTCTCTAGTACAATTAATAAACTAGCAGACTTGTGTACTAAAGTACAACACTCTGAGATGCTGGTTCTTTAAGTGTCTTCAAGTTAAATTGGTTGACAAATGATGTGAATGGTTTAAAAGAGATGTCAAGCCGCCACAGCAGACTGATGAGCTGACCAGACCTCATTCCAAGGATCCTTCTAAATGGACATTGATCGATTTGATTCCGTCTAATTGAAAGGACAAAATGACTGGCTTTAGTGACCACTGTCCCTCTCGCTTGTGTAAGAAGTGCGAGATCAAGCCCTAGGATCGTTGTAAAAATAAATGTCAAACCGTTTTATCAACATTACTTGCGGACAGTAATATACATCATCACACATGTGAAATACCAGATGTAGAATTGGCATTGGAATAATATATAATATATAACAATTCATTATTTGCAATTATTGATCATATGCACTTTAAAAAAACATTATGGTTAAAGATAGATTAAGCTCCTGCTTCTCCACAGACGATGATCAATGATGTTCAGGGCAAGTTGTGGAACGAACTTCCCACGGATGTCAGGACTGCAGAGTCATTGCCCATCTTCCACCGCAGGCTGAAAACTCACCTCTTCAGGAAACATTACCAGGATCCTTCTTCATATCTATTTTTACTAGCTTTACTAGGGTCATACCAAGTAGATTGTTACTTAGATATTGTTCTATATTTTTGCCAACTTATTGTTGGCAATTTTAGTATGTTATTTTACCTGAACACTGGTTCAGTTCTTGGAGACTTGTTAGGAATAAAATGCACTTTTGACTTCTGACAAGTTGTTCTCATACCTTCCTTTGTTAAACACACTATTGTAAGTCGCTTTGGACAAAAGCGTCTGCTGAATGACTAATGAAATGATAGTGTCTATCTCTAGAGACACTATAGTGTCTATCTCTAGAGACACTATAGTGTCTATCTCTAGAGACACTATAGTGTCTATCTCTAGAGACACTATAGTTTGATACAGGGTAAGATCACTCTCTAAATCAGTTTGATATGGGGTAGGGGGTACCCAGGATCTGTCTCTCTAGTGGCCAATTTCCAAATGGTCCTTCCTTCAATGCCAAAAATGAATGGCCTACCTGATCTGAACCGTGGGGTTCAGTGGGGTTTTGTTTTTGGATTTCTGTGCTAGTCATGGATTGGCCATTACAAACACTGTTCAAACATAAGGATGCACATAAGTGTACATGGTACCAGAGTACCTTAGGCCGAAGGTCAATGATCCATTTTGTTATCGTGTCATCTGACCTGAGGCCGCATGTTTTGGACACTCGGGTGAAGAGAGGGGCAGAGCTGTCAACAGATCACCATCTGGTGGCGAGTTGGGTAAGATGGGGGGGAAGCCTCTGGACAGACCTGGTAAGACCGAACGTGTAGTGCGGGTGAACTGGGAACATCTGGTGGATGTCCCTGTCCGGAAGACCTTTAACTCCCACCTCCGGCGGAAATTTTCCGGGATCTCTGGAGGCTAGGGACATTGACCCAGAGTGGTCATTGTTCAAAGCTTCCATTGCTGAAGCTGCGATTGAGAGCTGTGGCCTCAACGTCATTGGTGCCTCAAGGGGGGGCAACCCTCGGACTTTGTGGTGGACACAGGTGGTCAGGGAAGCTGTGCGACTGAAGAAGGAGGCCTTCCGGGCTATGTTAGCCTGTGAGACTCCGGACTCCGTTGCAAGGTATCGACAGCCCAAGAGTGTTGAGGGGGGGGGGGGGTCGTGGATGACACGTCTTTTCAACATTGCGTGGAAGTCTGGGACAGTGCCTGAGGAGGGGCAAACCTGTTCAAAAAGGGGGACCAGGGGGTGGGTGTGTGTGTGTGTGTATGTGTGTGTGTGTGTGTCCCACTCCAGTTTGCATACAGACCAAACAGGTCTGTACACCATCTCCCTGGCACTCCACACGGCCCTGCAGGACCTGACAGGAGGGACACCTACGTCAGACTGCTGTTCATTGACTACAGCTCGGCGTTAAACACCAACGGTTCCCTCCAAGCTGGTCCTGAAACTGAGGGACCTAGGTCTGGGCGCCCCCATCTGTAACTGGATTATGGACTTGAACATCTCATCCACTCTGGTCCACAACACCGGAGCACCCCAAGGCTGCTGCCTCAGTCCCCGGCTGTACTCGCTGTACACACATGACTGTACTGTACCACGCACAGCAATAATCTGATTATCAAGTTTGCAGACAACACCACATTAGAGAGTAGAGAGATGTGGTAGTCCAGCTGACGTGATGGTGTGAGGACAACAGCCTCGCACTGAACGTCAGCAAGACTAAGGAGCTCATCGTGGACTTCAGGAGCCACTGAGGCACCCACTCCACCATCAGCCTGGACGGGACACCAGTGGAAGTAGTCAGCTGCTACCGTTTCCTTGGGCTACAGATTTCCGATGACCTGGCGCGGACCAGCAACAAGGAGGTCATGCTGAAGAAGGCCCACCAGCGCCTCTATGCTCTGCGGTGCCTCAGAAAAAGGCCAGAGGTGGCTAGTGAACCACTGGGCAGTGACCTACTGAACTGCTAGGAGTGCTGCCACTTTCACTTTCATAACATGTCATTACCATTACACTTACATACTTTGCTGGACTTTCTGGACTCATCCCAGTTACTGCTCTGTATTCATGATGCTGCTGCACTACTGGCACTTTAAATGCTTTTTTGTAAAAACAAAAAGTACATTCAGTCGCTTGCTGCTCTTTTTTTGTATATTTTTATTGTATATATTGTTTTTATGGTATTGTTTTGGAGATGTATACTGCGGGAGGGAATGGGGAGTAAGCATTCCAATGTACCCGTTGCAATTGGCCAATCAAATATCTTGTATCGCATGTGCGTGTGCGTGTGTGTGAGAAACACACCTGAAGTCAGGAATTCCGCTAGCTGTGCTGATTCCAGCTCCGACCACCACCAGGATATTCCGGCACCGGCCCAACTTCACCAGGCGCGCCACTGAAGCCAGCCCTCCCCGGGGCCTGGGGGAGGCTGAAGCCTGCCCTCCCCGGGGCCTGGGGGAGGCTGAAGCCAGCCCTCCCCGGGGCCTGGGGGAGGCTGAAGCCTGCCCTCCCCGGGGCCTGGGGGAGGCTGAAGCCAGCCCTCCCCGGGGCCTGGGGGAGGGCAGGGCTTGGAGGTACTCCTCGACAGACGGTGGTTTAGCGTCCTCACTATTATGCATAGAATCCCTGGACATGTTTCCCTCAAAGACACGGCTGAAAAACGTAGAAATTATATAAATAATAAATGATAATAATGATGATGATGATGATACGGATAATGAGGAAGCCTTACCACGGAGAAGACACATCTTGGACCCTCACAATCATCTGGCCGAGGTCCTGGTCCAGAGCAGAGTCTGTGTTCTTCCTGGGCCTCTTCCCATGCTGACCAGGAGCGAGGTTCTGGTCCAGAGCAGAGTCTGTGTTCTTCCTGGGCCGTTTCCCCTGCGGACCAGGAGGCCCCGGGTCCTGCTGCGGTCCAGGGCTGCTCCCCCGGGCCCTGGATGCAGAGCTGCGGGTCATCCTAGGGACCGCAGGAGGTGTGGCTGCTTTCTTCTCCAACGTCAGCCTGGATTTGCTCATTTCAAAACCTACAAATACAGAATTAATACAGCTCCGTGAGTCTATATTCATCTTTGCTGTATTAACCAATATGCCAACTTATTAAAGAATAGGACAAACGTAAACAGTTTAAACTTAAATTAAAAATAGGTATTCATCTGGCTCCTCCCCTCCATGTCTTTACTTGCTCTTTTGAGCCATAGTTAAAAAGCGGTTAAGCTTTCATGGTGGAATCAGTGCAGTGCTTCTCTTGTGTTGGCCCCCCTGTGAAACGCCAACACATTCTAAAACTGCCTGCTTCCCAACAAAAGCTAATGGCTGTAATATATTTAGGGCTCCCGTCCCCCCCCCTCCCCCCCCCCCCCTCCCAGTCTATACCAATACAGCCCACAGCTGTGGCCGCTTTACTGCTCAGAAAAGACCAGAATGTCTTCCATTTTGGAGGGTCGGGGGGAGAGAGGGTGAAAGGGAAGCCTAGATTGACTGTGTGTCAACAAACCCAGCCGGGAGAGAATAAAATATGGCCCCCAGAGGCCCCCTGGTCCAAATGGGAGGAGAAAGGGAGAAGGAGGTGCAGAGATAAATGACGGGGACATGGGGACAGGATTCAATAAAGACCAGAGACTCAACAAGTCGCTCACAACTAGAAGGCAGCAAAAAGAGAAATATGGCGCCGGGTTTAACAAGACCAAACATTATGATCAAATAATCCTTGCAATGATATCTGGCTGGTTAGTGCTCAGTGCAGACCACGTCTTTCTTATCTCCGTGTAATTGTACAGGCCACACTTCTTCTTTCTCCAGGCCCCAGCTGAACAATGGAAGGCCTGGGGGGCCCTGAGGAGAGGCAATAAATCCCCAGCCCACTTATTAAGGTCCAGCCCAGATGGTGCCGTCCCACAGATCACATCCAGGGCCAGGAGCATCTCTGCCAGGAGGAACACGCAGACACAGGGACTGCAGAAGAGCTACCAGACAGGACTGCTAGTCTTTCTATTCACCTGGTTTAACACTGTACGATTATACAACAAATTATAACACCATCCAATATAAGAAGCTTTGCTCGCTTAAACTCCTGATCCAACATTGTTGTGCAAACAATAAGGGTCTTCAACATTCAAGATGTTTTGATTTGAATGGAAGGCTTCCTCCCCGTTCCCTCCCACAGTATGGAGTTACTACACTGTTTAACACTTACTGTGTACTATACAACAATAACAATACTGCACACAAAAACAACAATAAAGTGACTCATGAATGATATAAACATGTGTTGAATTGTGCGAAAAGCATTGTAAAGCATTGTAAAGCATTGTAAAGCATTGTAAAGCATTGTAAAGCATTGTAAAGCATTGTAAAGCATTGTAAAGCATTGTAAAGCATTGTAAAGCATTGTAAAGCATTGTAAAGCATTGTAAAGTGCCAGTAGTGCAGCAGCATCATGAATACAGTACAGTGAAGAACAGTGCAGTCATTTTAATGAGTCCAGAAAGTCCAGCAAAAGTATAATAGTGTAATGTAATATGGATGAAAATGTTGTGATAGAGGCAGCACTCCTAGCAGTTCAGTAGGCGCCTGTGGATAAAAACTATCCTTAAACCCTGTAGTCCTCGTATGGACACTGCTTTCAACATCAGGGCCAGGTAACCATCCAATATACTGTTGTTAGAATACAGTTGTTTCTGTAGAAGACAACCTAGAACCACAGCAACTCAGGGACCACCACATGTTATCCAACTGGCTTGTGTGAGAAAAGAGTCAAACACAGCAGCTCAACAGCCAGCGGGGGACGGGCTGGTAAACCAACAGTGTGGCCGCGGGGGAGAGGTTAGCAACAGGTTGCTGTACAATGAGCTGACTGACTGGCAAACAGGTTCCCAAAGAGCAGGCGGTAAACACTACTGGACATTATTCATCTTTTTTACATTGACATTTGCCATCACATTTTCAAGAATCCCAATCGATGGTTAATGTACAAAACTAAACAGAATTTTGGTTAACAATTGTATTGTTGTACCAATAAAAGCATAAACACGCACACATAATATATTATATAATTGTGTAATATAAACAGTGTAGTTGGCAGATCTAGGGCCACACAATTGTGCTCCAAGATGCTGTTCCAACTAGTATTCCGAAAAGACCAATAAATCCCCGTTTGTAGGAGAAGGGTTTAAAGGAAGGGGAGCAGGCCTCTTGGTTGACCTCCCCCTTCTGCCCCAGTGTAAATGCCCAATGGGGTCTGAGGAGCCCTGCAATAGGACCGGACCACCCGGGGTGCAGCCCCTCTGACGGGGGTAACAGTAATCTAATTAGGTCTGTCCCCAACACTGGTCACCACTTCCGCACTCACCACCACCCCAACAAGCCGCCTGGCCCTGGATAATCCCTTTAAACCGAGTGAAGCCTTCAGCACCAACAACTAGAGCCCCTCAATAGAGCACATGCTCTTTGACATTCATCCTGCTTCACTCACAAACTGAATGGTGCTCAGTCTTATTTCATTCTACAATTCACATTTACAGCATGTAGTGCAGTTCATTTGACCTCGAAACTTACAGGCAAACCCAGTTAAATTATTAAAAACACCCAATGTTCTAAAAAGAAAACAGAACCTAAATAAATAACACCCAATGAGCCTTTACCCACCCATGTGAGAGTTAGAAGGCGCCGCTCTCTACTGCCCCCCACTGGCCGGCCGGTTGCCACGGAGACCTCCTCAGTACTCTGAGGCTGAAGCTTCATGTTCCCGGTGCCCCCCCCCCTCACTAATGACATATCACTTTGTGCTGCATCCTTGTTGGACTCTCAGTTGATACAGGCAGCCGGGCCTCATCTCATTTGGGTTCATATTGTTTGCTCAAACAGCAGGAAGGTGGGAGGTGGGCTAGCCCGCGAGGTCTGTGGATAGCTAATGCCTCTTCTACCATTGTGGGTCTTGTTTACTACTCATTTTCCACTGCCATATACAGTAGGATATAATAACACCTTATGATACACATGGCTGTAAAATCGAAAGATTTATATTTAGTCTTGAATAGGGTTAGGGTAAGGGTTTTTAATAATAAGAATTTATAATACAACAACAACAACTTTACCGACACCAACATTTCCGACACCAAATTCTGAATAAGCATGAGAACAACATCATAACTGTGTGTTCTAAAGAGAAGATCTGTCCCATTTCAAAACAAGGGGAAGGTCTATGCAAGCTGCAGAAAATACAACTAGATACCATCTCTCTCGTGTGTGTGTGTGTGTGGTTACACTGCCATCTGCTGACCTATAACAATACTACAGATAATATCATAAAACAACATAAGTGGTATACACTTCCATTTTCCTCTCTGTAATGTTAGCCATGTTAGAATACAAGTTTAAATGCGTAGTACAATTTGCATGGATTTGACTAAACGTATGGCATGTGCATACGTACAGGGTGGCAGCTGCTCAGGAGCTACAGCAGCTGGCACCTGGAAGGTTGCTGGTTTGATTATCCCCCTTGCCACTTGCCAAACTCACATTGTCTTCCATCAAGTAAAGATGAAAATCATGGAACTGTAGATGATGTGTTAAAATGTCTACAGACCAATCTCAAGAGTTGAAAAAAAATGGGAGAGACCAAGGAGTGAAACATAAAAGGGGAAGCACTCTGGTTAATATCTGACCAATACCCTTCATAACCGAGGAGAGACAGCAAGATGTAGGCCTACTATATGAGGCCTACTATATTAACGCCAGATGGGACATGAATGCCATATTATCAGAAAGTATATAGTCAGGTCAAGTCAATAAATGTATAGCCCAGTTACAGTCTCAAAGGGCCACATGGTTATAACACCCTCCAAATCCTAGCCCTATACAGACAGCTATATAAATTAAATATAGAAATAATAATTTGAAGAACATGCAGAATATGAGTACCATGGTAGACATCTACAAGCAAGATGTGAATGTAAACATTATAGACTACATGCGTTAGAAACTATAAACACTAGTATATGCTTACTGAAACTACACAGCCCTGGACATGAAGTGTCCACAGAGAGAACAGGCAAGTCCAGATAGATGTCTCTCTAGGAGTCATGGACCCAGAAGTTTGCTGGTACGAGTTCCTGAGGCATCCAACACAACTGCCCCCACTAGACGGATCTCTGTCCCCCCCAAGACAGATCTCTGTCCCCCACTAGACGGATCTCTGTCCCCCCCTAGACGGATCTCTGTCCCCCCCAAGACGGATCTCTGTCCCCCACTAGACAGATCTCTGTCCCCCACTAGACGGATCTCTGTCAACCACTAGACGGATCTCTGTCCCCCCCCAAGACGGATCTCTGTCCCCCCCCAGGACGGATCTCTGTCCCCCACTAGACGGATCTCTGTCCCCCACTAGACGGATCTTTTGTCCCCCACTAGACGGATCTCTATCCCCCCCAAGACGGATCTCTGTCCCCCACTAGACGGATCTCTGTCCCCCACTAGACGGATCTCTGTCCCCCCCCAGGACGGATCTCTGTCCCCCACTAGACGGATCTCTGTCCCCCCCCAGGACGGATCTCTGTCCCCCACTAGACGGATCTCTGTCCCCCCCCAGGACGGATCTCTGTCCCCCACTAGACGGATCTCTGTCCCCCACTAGACGGATCTCTGTCCCCCCCCAGGACGGATCTCTGTCCCCCACTAGACGGATCTCTGTCCCCCACTAGACGGATCTCTGTCCCCCCCCAGGACAGATCTCTGTCCCCCACAGGACGGCTGTTGATTCATGAATGTGAGGTGACGTCAAAGCTTTTAGGGTAATCGGCCTGTTGAGTAGACCATTATTTGCACACCATCTTCATCCCTATTAGTCCAGATAGATGTCTCTCTAGGAGTCATGGACCCAGAAGTTTGCTGGTACGAGTTCCTGAGGCATCCAACACAACTGCCCCCACTAGACGGACCTCTGTCCCCCCCAAGACAGATCTCTGTCCCCCACTAGACGGATCTCTGTCCCCCCCTAGACGGATCTCTGTCCCCCCCAAGACGGATCTCTGTCCCCCACTAGACTGATCTCTGTCAACCACTAGACGGATCTCTGTCCCCCCCAAGACGGATCTCTGTCCCCCCCCAGGACGGATCTCTGTCCCCCACTAGACGGATCTCTGTCCCCCACTAGACGGATCTTTTGTCCCCCACTAGACGGATCTCTATCCCCCACTAGACGGATCTCTGTCCCCCCCCCAAGACGGATCTCTGTCCCCCACTAGACGGATCTCTGTCCCCCACTAGACGGATCTCTGTCCCCCCCCAGGACGGATCTCTGTCCCCCACTAGACGGATCTCTGTCCCCCCCCCAGGACGGATCTCTGTCCCCCACTAGACGGATCTCTGTCCCCCACTAGACGGATCTCTGTTCCCCCCCAGGACGGATCTCTGTCCCCCACTAGACGGATCTCTGTCCCCCCCCAGGACGGATCTCTGTCCCCCATCTCAGTAGACCATTATTTGCACACCATCTTCATCCCTATTAGTTAAGAAACTAACAGGATGCATCCAAGTAACTTACCCTCCATAAAGCGGTCTATAATAGCCTAAGTTCCGTGTAGGCTCCATTGTTATGAATGAATACATACAAGGTGATGTGTTGTTGTTGTTGTTCGCTGCGCGCATTTCCCAGCATGCCATGTGAACGGTGCTACCAAGTTTACCACAAAGGAAGACCAAGTGTTTAACTACACCTTGGAACCAGTGGCGTAGCGGAGGCCCCCGCACCCCGCGGTGCGGGGGAGCCCCGGAGCTTAGGAGGCCCCCACCCCCAGGGCCCCCCCCTCCCTGCTGTGTTGCTAGGCACCAGGGCTGGACTGGCCATCTGGCATACCTGCCGGCCCGGCCGAAAGCTATCATCGAACGGCCCATAAATCGAAAGCTACCATCGGACTTCACGATCGCGACAACACCGTACAACTGTGTACACATGAGTTCCTACTGACCTCTACTGTTTACAAAAGATGCCTGAAAAAATAAACATTTAAAAAAGTGGGCGCGATGTCTATCCCATGTCACTCTTATTGATTTAGGGAGGGGGCGGGGCCCCATGGTCCGACCTGCGGGGGAGCCCCCAAATATTGCGCAACGCCACTGCTTGGAACTAATGGACACCGAATGCTTAAGAACATCACAAGTGCTGATTAATGATTAATGATTATAGCCTACAGACGGGATTCAAGTACAGTAACACAATGAACAGGACTATGGCAGCTCTATTGTCCCACAACAGAATCCAAATCGTAATGGACGGACCCAGACCGGTTGGTCGACAGGTGACTATAGATCAGTTAGATGACGTGCACAGAACCCATGACGTCACCGTGCCCCGTGCCCAGGTGGAGGTGAGGCAGCCTACCTGTCTCCCGGGGAAGAGGGCGAGCGGCACTTCGGAAAGATGATTGATTTAGACGACGGAGAGACGGCGAAACTGGACAGAAACATGGACCACAGATACCTTTATATCATGTCTTTATATCAAACATGGGCCCTACTTGTTCAGACGCTGCTGCTTCCTCCTCCTCCTCCTGAACACACACACATCTTACTGCTGTGTGGGTTCTACAGCATGACGTCACTTCCACTTTTAACTGCGCGAGGCCGAATGATTCCCATCTTTGTCCATTCCCGCCAAAAACGACCCCCCATAAGAAGGCTGATGGCGTTGAACTTTGTTTTGTTGTTCGCACATCATTGACTCTTCCTCCACACATCTGGAAAGTATATATATAAGTATATATATATATACGCACACACACACACACACACACACACACACACACACACACACACACACACACACACACACACACACACACACACACACCACACATTTACATTTAGGGCATTTGGCAGACGCTTTTATCCAAAGCGACTTACAAGGAGTACATTAGTTGAAGCAGACAATAGCATAACACTGAGGTACGTGAACATCAAAATAGAGCAGTTCACAAGCCTTCATATTAACAAGATGAATAACACTATTTGGTACTGCCAGGTCACCTGCTTAAGTAGCTGTGATAAGAGCGTGTTATCAACATTAAGGATATACACTTGCTAGAATATACAACATGCTAAGAGCTATTAATGTCAGGACTTAAGCAAGTTAGGGGTTCACAAAGGAGAAGGAGGGTTCAAGGAGAGTCCAGGTGGACTCTGAACAGGTGGGTCTTGAGTCTCTTGCGGAAGCTGGCGAGGGACTCTGCCGTCCTGACATGAGACGGGAGTTCATTCCACCTGTGGAGCCAGAGCCCTGAAGAGCTGGGTCTTGAGTTCATTCCACCTGTGGAGCCAGAGCCCTGAAGAGCTGGGTCTTGAGTTCATTCCACCTGTGGAGCCAGAGCCCTGAAGAGCTGGGTCTTGAGTTCATTCCACCTGTGGAGCCAGAGCCCTGAAGAGCTGGGTCTTGAGTTCATTCCACCTGTGGAGCCAGAGCCCTGAAGAGCTGGGTCTTGAGTTCATTCCACCTGTGGAGCCAGAGCCCTGAAGAGCTGGGTCTTGAGTTCATTCCACCTGTGGAGCCAGAGCCCTGAAGAGCTGGGTCTTGAGTTCATTCCACCTGTGGAGCCAGAGCCCTGAAGAGCTGGGTCTTGAGTTCATTCCACCTGTGGAGCCAGAGCCCTGAAGAGCTGGGTCTTGAGTTCATTCCACCTGTGGAGCCAGAGCCCTGAAGAGCTGGGTCTTGAGTTCATTCCACCTGTGGAGCCAGAGCCCTGAAGAGCTGGGTCTTGAGTTCATTCCACCTGTGGAGCCAGAGCCCTGAAGAGCTGGGTCTTGAGTTCATTCCACCTGTGGAGCCAGAGCCCTGAAGAGCTGGGTCTTGAGTTCATTCCACCTGTGGAGCCAGAGCCCTGAAGAGCTGGGTCTTGGAAGAGCGATGCTTGGTAGTTTTCAGTGACCACAACCCTGCTCACTGCTGTATATACATTTATATATATATATCTTGTTGATATAACTGCATACCCCTGCTCACTACCTGTTTATACTTCATCTATATATATATATCTATAGATATATATATCTATAGATATATAGATATATATATCTTCATATATATAGATATATATATCTATATCTATATGTATATATATATATATATGTATCTATATATATAGATATATATCTATATATATATATGTATCTATGTATACATAGATACATATATATATATAGATATATATAGATACATATATATATATATATATATGTATCTATATATATATATATAGATCTATATATATATGTATCTATGTATACATAGATACATATATATATATATGTATAATTCTGTACATACCCACACCAATGTGAATATGTGGGGTGTCCGTATAGCTCAGGAGGTAGAGCGGTCGCTTCCGGTTGCTGGTTCCATCCCCCGGCTCCTCCTAGCAAACCTGTGACAGCTGTAACATTAGATATTATTATATATTATATATATTATATATTATTATATATTATATTACCATTACTGTAACATTTGCACTCTGGTTAGATGCCAAATTCCTTTTGCTGTGACAAAAAAAATCAGTGCAAATTTTAATCGAATCTAATCTATTAAACTAGACTTGACAAGGCAGGCCTGGATGTACAGAGAGGTGTATTAATTAGAAGGTGTATTAGTTAGAAGGTGTATTAGTTAGACGGTGTATTAGTTAGAAGGTGTATTAGTTAGAAGGTGTATTAATTAGAAGGTGTATTAGTTAGAAGGTGTATTAGTTAGAAGGTGTATTAATTAGAAGGTGTATTAATTAGAAGGTGTATTAATTAGAAGGTGTATTAGTTAGAAGGTGTATTAGTTAGAAGGTGTATTAGTTAGAAGGTGTATTAGTTAGAAGGTGTATTAGTTATAAGGTGTATTAGTTAGAAGGTGTATTAATTAGAAGGTGTATTAATTAGAAGGTGTATTAGTTAGAAGGTGTATTAGTTAGAAGGTGTATTAGTTAGAAGGTGTATTAGTTAGAAGGTGTATAGTATAAGGTGTATAGTTAGAAGGTGTATTAATTAGAAGGTGTATTAGTTAGAAGGTGTATTAGTTAGAAGGTGTATTAATTAGAAGGTGTATTCGTTAGATGGTGTATTAGTTAGAAGGTGTATTAATTAGAAGGTGTATTAGTTAGGTGTATTAGTTAGAAGGTGTATTAATTAGAAGGTGTATTAGTTAGAAGGTGTATTAATTAGAAGGTGTATTAGTTAGAAGGTGTATTAGTTAGAAGGTGTATTAGTTAGAAGGTGTATTAATTAGAAGGTGTATTAGTTAGAAGGTGTATTAGTTAGAAGGTGTATTAATTAGAAGGTGTATTAGTTAGGTGTATTAGTTAGAAGGTGTATTAATTAGAAGGTGTATTAGTTAGAAGGTGTATTAATTAGAAGGTGTATAAGTTAGAAGGTGTATTAGTTAGAAGGTGTATTAATTACAAGGTGTATTAGTTAGAAGGTGTATTAGTTAGAAGGTGTATTAGTTAGAAGGTGTATTAATTAGAAGGTGTATTAATTAGAAGGTGTATTAGTTAGAAGGTGTATTAGTTAGAAGGTGTATTAATTAGAAGGTGTATTAATTAGAAGGTGTATTAGTTAGGTGTATTAGTTAGAAGGTGTATTAATTAGAAGGTGTATTAGTTAGAAGGTGTATTAATTAGAAGGTGTATAAGTTAGAAGGTGTATTAGTTAGAAGGTGTATTAGTTAGAAGGTGTATTAGTTAGAAGGTGTATTAGTTAGGTGTATTAATTAGAAGGTGTATTAGTTAGAAGGTGTATTAGTTAGACGGTGTATTAGTTAGACGGTGTATTAATTAGAAGGTGTATTAGTTAGAAGGTGTATTAGTTAGAAGGTGTATTAGTTAGAAGGTGTATTAATTAGAAGGTGTATTAGTTAGAAGGTGTATTAGTTAGAAGGTGTATTAGTTAGAAGGTGTATTAATTAGAAGGTGTATTAATTAGAAGGTGTATTAGTTAGAAGGTGTATTAGTTAGAAGGTGTATTAGTTAGAAGGTGTATTAATTAGAAGGTGTATTAGTTAGAAGGTGTATTAGTTAGAAGGTGTATTAATTAGAAGGTGTATTAATTAGAAGGTGTATTAGTTAGAAGGTGTATTAGTTAGAAGGTGTATTAGTTAGAAGGTGTATTAATTAGAAGGTGTATTAGTTAGAAGGTGTATTAGTTAGAAGGTGTATTAGTTAGAAGGTGTATTAATTAGAAGGTGTATTAGTTAGGTGTATTAGTTAGAAGGTGTATTAATTAGAAGGTGTATTAGTTAGAAGGTGTATTAATTAGAAGGTGTATTAGTTAGAAGGTGTATTAGTTAGAAGGTGTATTAATTAGAAGGTGTATTAGTTAGAAGGTGTATTAGTTAGAAGGTGTATTAATTAGAAGGTGTATTAATTAGAAGGTGTATTAGTTAGAAGGTGTATTAATTAGAAGGTGTATTAGTTAGAAGGTGTATTAATTAGAAGCTGTATAAGTTAGAAGGTGTATTAGTTAGAAGGTGTATTAATTAGAAGGTGTATTAGTTAGAAGGTGTATTAGTTAGAAGGTGTATTAGTTAGAAGGTGTATTAATTAGAAGGTGTATTAATTAGAAGGTGTATTAGTTAGAAGGTGTATTAGTTAGAAGGTGTATTAGTTAGGTGTATTAGTTAGAAGGTGTATTAATTAGAAGGTGTATTAGTTAGAAGGTGTATTAATTAGAAGGTGTATAAGTTAGAAGGTGTATTAGTTAGAAGGTGTATTAGTTAGAAGGTGTATTAGTTAGAAGGTGTATTAGTTAGGTGTATTAATTAGAAGGTGTATTAGTTAGAAGGTGTATTAGTTAGAAGGTGTATTAGTTAGACGGTGTATTCATTAGAAGGTGTATTAGTTAGGTGTATTAGTTAGAAGGTGTATTAGTTAGAAGGTGTATTAGTTAGGTGTATTAATTAGAAGGTGTATTAGTTAGAAGGTGTATTAGTTAGAAGGTGTATTAGTTAGACGGTGTATTCATTAGAAGGTGTATTAGTTAGGTGTATTAGTTAGAAGGTGTATTAGTTAGAAGGTGTATTAGTTAGACGGTGTATTAATTAGAAGGTGTATTAGTTAGAAGGTGTATTAGTTAGAAGGTGTATTAATTAGAAGGTGTATTAGTTAGAAGGTGTATTAGTTAGAAGGTGTATTAGTTAGAAGGTGTATTAATTCGAAGGTGTATTAATTAGAAGGTGTATTAGTTAGAAGGTGTATTAGTTAGAAGGTGTATTAATTAGGTGTATTAATTAGAAGGTGTATTAGTTAGAAGGTGTATTAATTAGAAGGTGTATTAGTTAGAAGGTGTATTAGTTAGAAGGTGTATTAATTAGAAGGTGTATTAGTTAGAAGGTGTATTCGTTAGAAGGTGGATTAATTAGGTGTATTAATTAGAAGGTGTATTAGTTAGAAGGTGTATTAATTAGAAGGTGTATTAGTTAGAAGGTGTATTAGTTAGAAGGTGTATTAGTTAGAAGGTGTATTAATTAGGTGTATTAATTAGAAGGTGTATTAGTTAGAAGGTGTATTAATTAGAAGGTGTATTAGTTAGAAGGTGTATTAGTTAGAAGGTGTATTAATTAGAAGGTGTATTAGTTAGAAGGTGTATTCGTTAGAAGGTGGATTAATTAGGTGTATAATTAGAAGGTGTATTAGTTAGAAGGTGTATTAGTTAGAAGGTGTATTAATTAGAAGGTGTATTAGTTAGAAGGTGTATTAGTTAGAAGGTGTATTAATTAGAAGGTGTATTAGTTAGAAGGTGTATTCGTTAGAAGGTGGATTAATTAGGTGTATTAATTAGAAGGTGTATTAGTTAGAAGGTGTATTAATTAGAAGGTGTATTAGTTAGAAGGTGTATTAATTAGAAGGTGTATTAGTTAGAAGGTGTATTCGTTAGAAGGTGTATTAGTTAGAAGGTGTATTAATTAGGTGTATTAATTAGAAGGTGTATTAGTTAGAAGGTGTATTAATTAGAAGGTGTATTAGTTAGAAGGTGTATTAGTTAGAAGGTGTATTAATTAGAAGGTGTATTAGTTAGAAGGTGTATTCGTTAGAAGGTGGATTAATTAGGTGTATTAATTAGAAGGTGTATTAGTTAGAAGGTGTATTAATTAGAAGGTGTATTAGTTAGAAGGTGTATTAATTAGAAGGTGTATTAGTTAGAAGGTGTATTAATTAGAAGGTGTATTAGTTAGAAGGTGTATTCGTTAGAAGGTGTATTAATTAGAAGGTGTATAGTTAGAAGGTGTATCGTTAGAAGGTGGTAATTAGGTGTATTATTAGAAGGTGTATTAGTTAGAAGGTGTATTAGTTAGAAGGTGTATTAATTAGAAGGTGTATTATTAGAAGGTGTATTAGTTAGAAGGTGTATTAATTAGAAGGTGTATTAGTTAGAAGGTGTATTAGTTAGAAGGTGTATTAATTAGAAGGTGTATTAATTAGAAGGTGTATTAGTTAGAAGGTGTATTAATTAGAAGGTGTATTAGTTAGAAGTGTATTATTAGAAGGTGTATTCGTTAGAAGGTGGATTAATTAGGTGTATTAATTAGAAGGTGTATTAGTTAGAAGGTGTATTAATTAGAAGGTGTATTAGTTAGAAGGTGTATTAATTAGAAGGTGTATTAGTTAGAAGGTGTATTCGTTAGAAGGTGGACCTATAGCTGCTCTGTAGAAACGTGGGTGGAGATTAAACTTGTGTTCATCCAGAGCCGATGGGGTCGGGGTTCCTTCGTTGTTCTAGGCTCAGTTGTGTTGTGGTTCCACTGCCTCGGGTTCTCCTCACGGCGTTAGAGACCAGGTGAGCGACCCTTGTTGTTCTAACGGTGATAAATGAACAGGGTTAACACTGTTAGTTAGCATGGATCTGCCAGTCGGCGATATGTTCTCCTGACCAGTACTTTGCTGTGTATGTTAAAGTTGAACAGTTGGTGTCGTTTAGCAGTAGTATTGTAGTAGTGTTTAGTGGTAGTATTTAGTGTTTAGTAGTAGTATTTAGTGTTTATGTAGTGTATGTAGTGAAGCTGGCATAATGATCTACTTCATAGGAGTTGATCGGGCTTATGGAAGACGTGGCGATCGCCATATCGCGATAGTGGATGTTTGTTTGTTTTTGCTCACGATGTCTTATTCACGGTGGATAATGTCAAGTATATTTGCCAGTTAGTTTTAAGCGAGTTGTTACGGATCAATCGATACAGCCTACAACTTTCATTCGACGCTAAATATCGATTTGCTGGACTTTGGGCCCGAGTGAACCGAACGGCCCTGGTTCCTTCATCGTGTTTTCTCATTGTTTGCCCTTTTGTAGATCACACTATTCACATGCTGGTTGGTTTTTAAGACCGTATATATTTGTCACAAGTCGTACTCTGTCTCTTTAAAGAGACACGGAACAGGTTCGCCTTGTTTTCACTTGTCAGCACACCCAAAGTCAAGAGACTTCGTTTGTTTTTAAATGTCGGATCTACTTTAAATTCCAACAAACGACCCTTATAGGCGACGAGTTCGCACAAGTGTACTATATATAAGTGTACTATATCAGGGTCATCGTGTTAAACTTTTTTTCAAGTTGTATGCTTTTCCTGTTAACGGTCACTGGGCGACCATTTCCAACCCTATTGGACATACAATGTGTGCCCAGAAGATTCTCAGCTCTGACGAACCCTTTCTTAGAGATGAGTCACACCGAGGGAGCAGAGGAGGCTCCTCCGAGCCATGAGGGGGGTACAGCTGGAGGTAGGTTTAGGTTTGATGGGTACACTTTCTCCATTATGCCACTTGTCCATATGTTCCACATCTCAAGCAACCTCTACATTATTTTTATGAGAAAAGTCTGAATCTTTTCTTTGAGTGCCGTTCCTATATAACGTGACATGCCCTTTTGTAATGTTGCAGACACAGCAAAGGACCACCCCCAGCCACAACCTGGCCTCCTAGGCAGGGTCACCGGGGGCCTGTTCAGCGCCACCAAGGGGGTGGTGGGGGCCACGGTGGGCGGTGTTCTGTGGATCGGAGGAAAGGGCCTGGACATCACCAAGACCACGGTTACCTCTCTAGCTGCTGTGCCCGTCATGGGAGCAGGCTTGGTGAAAGGAGGCGTCTGTGCTGTGGCTGGAGGAGTGTCTGCAGTTGGTTCTGCTGTGGCTTCCAAGGTTCCCATGCCAGGAGGCAAGAAGAAGGACAAGTCTGACTGATATCGGGCAGGCTGCTTTTCTGGTTCATGTGCAAACATGTGTTTAGCGTGCAGTGAGTGAGAGCGAGGGAGGGTCGGAGCTCTACTTTAAAATGTGTGTAGACTTCCCAAGGAGGTTTAAGCTTAGCCTTGGCCCCTAAATGGTAGTGCACACTACTTCTAGGGGAACGGGCCCCTTGGAGCTGCCACAGCTTCCCTTACCTTGTTTAATTTATCCAATGAAACATTTGTTATGGTTTGTTGAGATGGGACCTGCCACATTTGCTGAAATGTTTGTCAGTGTCAGAGGGCCGATCAGCCGTTCAGACCCTTGTTTACTCCAGACAAAGCACTGTGGCTGCACTCGCAAGACAATCCAACATTACCCATGACTTTTACCATACTTACAGAAAAAAACATTATTTAGTGGTCTTTGGGGATCTGTATTCTGAAATGCTTAACGTATGTATTTCTGGCTCCAGTGAGTTGTGCCATAAACATTTGGTTGGCCTACACAGGTGGTTGAACACAAATAAAATGACAAACATGAGATATATTGAACCATATTGATGTTATCAGCTTATGGTGATTTTAGTTGAGTGACTTGTAAAAAGTAATGTTTGCTGGATGAGTACTAAATATTAACATGTTAACTGGTTAAACAAACTTTATGCAGTAGTCCTTAATTACCGTTTAAATACATTGTTTCTAGAGTTTGTTTAAATGCACACAATGGAATGTTATCCTTGTGTAATTGTAACTCCATTTAGCTGTGAACTCCTCAACATGTGCACAACCCATGGCAGACCAGTTTATATATGGAAAACACAGTCAAATGTATTCATTAGAATATTAGCTGTCACTTTATGCATTACCATGTGTCAAACAGTGTGTTGAAGTTATGAAAGGCTGATTCCTGAGCAGTCGCCATAAATCTGCCATTCTGCAGTCACTCACTTACTTGAGGATTATTGCGGTCTGTTACCTGTGAACCACCTTTCCCTTTCTCGCTGAGTTCTATTGAGGTGATAAAGGTCTGTGGAAAGCCATTGAGTGAACTCCATGAGCAGGGCCTATACCTCAGGATATGCAAGATGACTTCTTAACTCAATAGCATCTTTGATTCACAATTGATGACAATCTCTAAGTACGAAGTATCTAAGTATTTGCCGTAATTAAGACAATTTGCAGACATTTTTCTTAAATTATCTTTGATCTTCCTAGAAACAGAAATCACAAAATTCTCAAGTATAAGGCTTAATCAAATATACCAAATAATTGAATGCACAATTAATGCAATATATTGATTCAACAGATATGTAGGTCCTTTTGATTATATTGTATTGCATTACATGTAAATGACAGGTGTGAGGTTTAAAATGACATGCCTTTTTCATGTTGTGTATATATTATTTCTCCATGTAATGTGGTAAAGTGCGCTTTGTGCATAAGAAATAAAATGTAAAACAAATTGTTTGCGTAGCCTACGGTCTACTTGGTTTAATGTCATTTATAAGAAAACATTAAAAAGATAAATAAGTGGTAGTGGAATGTGCCCATTATTACCGCGAGAGCCCCTCTTGCTACCGTATAAATAACTCCCATTTCAACCATCCATCCCATTCTATGGAAAACCAGTACAAACCGTCATTTAGAAAGCCTTTTATTTAACCCATTGTGAAGGCTTTGGCAGTGTATTTTAATTTGAGCTGCGACTTGTTCCAAAGACAATTCTTGGTACACTTTTCATGTCTTACACGCCATTGTACTTACGAATTAGTATTATATGTTTTTTAATAAGAGTCATCTGCTTAAGGATGCAGTGAACCTTGCTAAAGGCTTGGTTTTGTTTGGGTTTCTGCTAAAGTCATCTCCAGTGGGCCAACGGTGTGCACGTGCTTTGGATCTTTCTTCACAGCAGACCCAGGTGCGTGTCGCTTGGCTGTGGATGGAGACCGAGAAAGAGTCGTTTAAAACAACACATCTCCAAACATTTTGCCAAGCAAGTACAGAATTGATGGACTCACCTTTCCTGGGACAGTTTACTTGACAGGAATCACCTGGCCCAGGTGTGCATACTGAAGTGCTACAGTGAATATACACCTGGATAGGACCAATAGTGTTAGTTGTAAGATACTTCTCTGGCAAGTATGGATTATTATGTGATAATTGATCATTGATTCACCTGCTCCCTAAGGGGGGTCATTTCATTTGGTTCCACAAAGGTAAACATTTGGAACATGACACGGTTATAGTGTCTAGGAAAGTCTAGCCCGGATGAAGCACCGACTGGAATCAAGGTCGACAGGTACCGGTCATTCTGGGATGGACATCTGAACAAATAACCACCGTTATTACAATGGCTATTTAAACGTTATAATTGGAGTTATTTTGCAAGTCGGTCATCACACCAAGGTGATGTAACAACCTAAAACAATACAATAGATATTCTTTGTAGAGTTAAATGATTAAATATTTTTGTAATTCAACAGTAACATTCATAAATGATGCTTTTTAATTGCAAAAACAATTATTCGGTAAGTATTTTTTATCATAGTAACTAAGTAGTATAGTTCATATAGGTATAGGTATATAGGTGAATATTTTCTTGGATCATCTCTATAAAATCGGCATATATTTACCCATCAACACAGATGTCCCACTGCGGCAGGCTGTGAGGGTTGGGAGTGGTGGTGGTCCAGCAGCGACCCATCGTCAGAACAAGGTTGGGATCCGTCACGTGCAGGAGACGCAGCTCTATGAAGACCGGGTCCCTCAGCACCTTGCTCACAGGGTAGTCCGAGTCCTCGTAGTAGGACGTGTACGCCGCGTCCACTGGAAGACGAACATGTTCAATGTTATTCACGTTGTGTTCAAGATTCTGGAATATCTATAATCTGCATTATGTAAATTTACCCATGTCAATTAATCCTCTAGTGGCTTGAGTTGTCACTACAGTTATAGCTATTTGATTTTCAGGCGACCCTTTGAGTCTCAAAAGTAGACCAGAATGAATTGATGGAGAATGCATAGACTATCAATATATAGAGAACAATTCTGTGGATGGGCACGTTTTATTCCGGAGAAACTTTCTATTTCAATGAAATAGAAGCGTGACATACTGCAGGTTTAAATACAGTAGCGCCAACCATGTTGTTTTTTGTCTGTTGTGTTTACCTTCATCACAGCCCTTTATCAAACATACTCCATTGCCCAATCTGAGCTCTACTTGAATGGGTCCGTACGCTGCGACCGGAGGGGGAGGGAAGTCCAGTGGATTGACTTGAACCACCAGTGTTTCCACAGTGGTGCCAGTGTATCGACACTGGAAGAGCAATCTGAAGGCAAAGGAACAGTGATATTCTCCTGACGTTACGGGGCTACATTACACAGCAACGTGGTTACACAATACGGTTGACCTACTCATAGGAGCTGTCCCTGGTGATGACTCCATGGTCTCCGTAATCAAATGAATAGACGGAAGACATCCTGTTCTCATAGATTATAACACCTGGCTCTTCCTGTGGGAGCAGACACCATCATTTTACAACTGATCATAATAATCACAACTATAAGTTATGAAAAACGAAAAAAAAAAAAAAGATATATATACCTACCATAACGTTAGAACCACAGCTAGTTACAGGAAAGTGGAAGATTGCAAAGACTGAATTAGAGTCAACAAAAGAGCAGCCAGCCCCGGCCCCCATAAGTGTAATGGAGCCCAGGTCAAGGGTGGGCAGGGTAGCATCCTTGGCCACCACCACAATGAAGTGGCCATCCTTGGTGCACTGGACAGTCACTGTAGTAGCAAAACCACAAGCATTAGAGAGGTCTTCCACAATAAGGCCAATTTAAAATAATACAATGTCCTGTTTCTGAACACCCACCTGCTTTTCCATAGTAGCACCCATTGCTGTCAAAGCAGCAGCTTATGGCGTTACAAGCGTCAGCCGTTATATCCAGTCCTCCGCAGGGAACCCTCTGGCCTATCGCAACTTCACAGGTTTGGGCGGGGGCAGGAGGAAGTTGTGGCACCTTTGTATTTTGCTGTTGAGGAACTGAGCCCTCCTTCTGGGCATCCCACTGAAGATTATGTTGGGATGGCTTTGCCTCCCAGACAGAATTCTGTTGGGGTGGCCGTGCAGGCCTGGTTGTGACCTGAGGAATCGGTTGGGGTGGCTTTGCCTGCCAGACAGGATTCTGTTGGGGTGGCCATGCAGGCCTGGCTGTGGCCTGAGGAATCGGTTGGGGTGGCCATGCAGGCCTGGCTGTGGCCTGAGGAATCGGTTGGGGTGGCTTTGCCTGCCAGACAGGATTCTGTTGGGGTGGCCGTGCAGGCCTGGCTGTGGCCTGAGGAATCGGTTGGGGTGGCTTTGCCTGCCAGACAGGATTCTGTTGGGGTGGCCATGCAGGCCTGGCTGTGGCCTGAGGAATCGGTTTGGGCGGCCTTGCCTGCCAGATCAGAGGCCGAGGATCCTGTGGGGGCTTCTGTGCAGGCCAGGCAGGGGCCTGTTGGGGTGCACCCTTGATCTGAGCTTCCACCAAGGTTCCAGCGTAGAAACCCAGCAGCACTAGTGCCACAACTAAGGTGGCACTGGAATGTCTCTCCATGGCCTCGTAGCCTGATCAGAGCAATCCACAAGGCTGCTGTTTGTGCTGGCTGACACTTTTATATGTGGTGATATGTGGCTTATAAATAAATCCCGCCCCCAAGGCCACCAACATCAGTTAGGGCTGTTTTTTTACACCCTCTAAAAGGGTGGACTGTTCCCTCATGTTATATATTTGTTTGAACATTCCTCAGGCCATTTGATAGCTTCTATCAAGATCAGTAAGGGTGGGACAAAAAATATCTGACGTATCAGATCACTTCACTGGACGTGGCTTGACAACCTTTATTGACAAAGACCCAATTTTGGTCATATTGACCCTCAACTGAGGTCTGTTTGACCTGTCAACGTCATTTGCCGGCAAATATTTATTCGCACATTGAACAGGCCTTGTCTTGCCAAACCTTGGTTGTACGTGCTCTTGTGTGAAAGAATATTAGCAATGCCAGGATGAAACTTTTCACAGAATGCATATCACATGCATATCAGCATCATATGCCAAAACAAAACAACATCATACTCTGTTACACTGCCAATATTTCCATAAAAAAAACA
This sequence comes from Muraenolepis orangiensis, assembly GCA_027704905.1. Lineage (NCBI taxonomy): Eukaryota > Metazoa > Chordata > Actinopteri > Gadiformes > Muraenolepididae > Muraenolepis > Muraenolepis orangiensis. The sequence continues at coordinate 6,126,126 of CM051010.1, read as the reverse complement.
AAAAACAAAGACGTCTGCCTAACTACATCGCTAAATAAATGTAAATATACAAAAAAATGATTTTACATTTAAATAAATGTGCAAAGGAAGAGTCATAAAGACTCCAAATACAACACAAATGTAGATATGGGGATTTATTTGATTTATCACGCTAATTACTTAAAAAAATGATATGTTTATATTCTTTCAATGTATTTGGATACCATGGGTTATTGCAGACAGACAGACAGATAGATGATTTGTATGGCATCAAAATAAGGGTCAAAAGTATTGTAGCTGTGTATCACATTTCCGAATGCACCATGTTTGAATGTGTGAAAGCAATATGTGTGAATACAGCTACAATGAGTGAATATAGCTCAGGAGGTAGAGCGGTCGCCTCACAACTGGAAGGTTGCTTGTTCGATCCCCTTCCACCTGCTCTGCTGTGCTAGCTGAGGCCTGGTTCCACCTGCCCTGCTGCTAGCTACCTGCTAGCTACCTGCTAGCACACTTAACATCAGCAGTGCTGCCCACCTGCGTAACTAACTGTATCCATACAGTAGGCAGAGACTATGACTCATTGCTGATATTCAGGTCTCTTGGGCTAACGCCAAACATAAACTCTGACACCATGCCACTACTATCATGTGTGATTATGAGGTCTCTACACAAGATGATTACGCTACATTCCACTGTCAATGTGCGCACAAAACAAACTAGGCATTGTGACTCACTGCTAGCTCTTGGCCGTGCTCTGATTGTATTACTACTGATGATATCGGGCAATGTGCATGTTTATCCTGGACCTTATATTGTATGTAGCCCTAGTTCTGACCTATGCCCTGATGTCAATCTTTGTCACAATGATCTGAGTTTCCCTGACTTCTGCTCTCGTAAAGCTTTAGGTTTTCTACATGTAAATGCTAGAAGCTTACTGCCAAAAATTGACCAGATAAAAGTACTCGTTCACAGCTCAAATCCGGAGGTACTTGTCATCACTGAGTCTTGGCTGAAGAAGAACATCCCAGACTCTGACATCGGCATCGCTGGTTCTCATGTGTTTAGGCAGGATAGACCATCTAAAGCGGGTGGAGGAGTTCTATTCACAAAGCAACACCTCCAGTGTTCTATGGCCCACCCTCTGCCCCAGCATGCACCCTACCTGCTCTCAGCACCCTCTGCCCCAGCATGTACCCTACCTGCTCTCAGCACCCTCTGCCCCAGCATGTACCCTACCTGCTCTCAGCACCCTCTGCCCCAGCATGCACCCTACCTGCTCTCAGCACCCTCTGCCCCAGCATGCACCCTACCTGCTCTCAGCACCCTCTGCCCCAGCATGCACCCTACCTGCTCTCAGCACCCTCTGCCCCAGCATGTACCCTACCTGCTCTCAGCACCCTCTGCCCCAGCATGCACCCTACCTGCTCTCAGCACCCTCTGCCCCAGCATGCACCCTACCTGCTCTCAGCACCCTCTGCCCCAGCATGTACCCTACCTGCTCTCAGCACCCTCTGCCCCAGCATGCACCCTACCTGCTCTCAGCACCCTCTGCCCCAGCATGCACCCTACCTGCTCTCAGCACCCTCTGCCCCAGCATGCACCCTACCTGCTCTCAGCACCCTCTGCCCCAGCATGCACCCTACCTGTTCTCAGCACCCTCCTGGCACCCCACACTCATTCTGAGTTTGTGCTTCTGGGGGATCTAAACTGGGACATGCTCAACCCTCCTGCGCAGGTCCAAAAACAATGGGACTCTCTTAATCTCTCGCAGATTATCCTTACTCCTACACGGTATGACACCAAAAATCCAGAAAAAGCCACCCTCCTTGATGTCATCCTCACAAATAACCCTGACAGGTACAAAACCGGCGTCTTCTGTAGCGATCTCAGTGACCACTGATTGGCTGCATTCGTAATGGCGGCACAATTAAACAGCCAGTTCTTACCACTCACAGACGAATACTGAAACATTTAGACGAACAAGCCTTCCTCTACGACCTGGCTGCTATCAAGTGGGACAGAATTAGTTTGATCCCTGACATCGATGCTGCATGGTCCTTCTTTTATGACTCCTTTGGTATGGTAATCAATAAACACGCTCCCATAAAACAAATGAGGTTAAAAAACCGATGCAGTCCTTGGTTCAACCGAGATTTAGCTGAACTGCTTCACATCAAGAACTCCACCTGGCGCAGGGCTCGTCACTCAAAATCCCACGACGATTGGCTATCATTCAGGAAAATTTGAAATAAGTCTATACAGGCTATCCGCAAAGCCAAGGTTGATTACTTCCATAATCAATTCAACCTTTGTGGTTCCAATCCAAGGACATTCTGGAAAACAGTGAAAGAGATGGAGAATAAACCCCCATCTTCTCATCTCCCTAACTCCCTCGTTATTGAGGACACAGTAGTCACCGGTAATGAGCGCATAGCAGAGCTCTTTAACCAGCACTTTGTTAAATGTGGGAACCTATCTGACTCTTTAGCGCCTCCTAAGCCCCCCACCAACACTCCGCCACCCAGCCCCTCTAGCGCAGCCCCATGTCACAGCTTCTGCCTGCAGGAAGTTAGTGAGAACGATGTGCTGGAGGTCCTTAGTAAACTTGACCCCAACAAACCTGCAGGTCTTGATGGGCTAGACCCCTTCTTTTTTAAAGTTGCAGCCCCAATTATTGCAGAAGCTATCTCCCACCTTTGTAATCTGTCCATACAGACAGCAGTGCTACCTTCTGCCTGGAAGGCAGCCTCAGTGCAACCTTTGTTTAAAGGGGGAAACCATGCTGACCCCAACTGCTATCGTCCAATATCCATTCTACCCTGTATAGCGAAAGTGTTAGAAAAGTTAGTTTGCAAACAGCTAACATGGTTTCTGAAGACTTACAACATACTATCTGACATGCAGTCTGGGTTCCGTGCAGGTCATGGGTGTGAGACGGCGACTCTTAAAGTCCTAAATTATATCATCAATGCCCTTGACTCCAGACAATACTGTGCTGCCATTTTCATCGATCTTGCCAAAGCCTTCGACACGCTTAGATGCATTGGTGTCACTAACCAATCGATAGCCTGGTTTGAAAACTACCTGTCCATGCGCACCCAGTGTGTAAAATCGGACAGTATGAGGACACAGCCCCTATCCATCTCTAAGGGAGTACCACAAGGCTCTATCCTAGCACCCATCCTATTCTCAATATATATAAATGACATGGAGAAATCAGTGGGCAACTCCTCTATGCACCTATATGCCGATGACACGATTCTGTACACTGCTGGCCCTTCCCCAGATACTGTCCTGAAAACTCTTCAGGATAGTTTTCAGAGAATCCAGTCACATCTCTCTGCCCTTGGCCTGGTCCTGAACACCACTAAAACCAAGATTATGTGGCTTGGCCGCAGTGGTGCCTCCCAAACTGGCACTATTGTGACCGCCGAAGGCCGAGACCTCGAAATAGTTAAATCTTATAAATACCTTGGATTTTGGATTGACAGTAATCTGTCATTCTCAGAACATCTCTCCAAAATTCAGACCAAGGTTAAAGCTAGACTCAGCTTTCTATATAGGAACCGCTCCTCATTCACTTCATCTGCTAAACTCTCTCTGGTGACTGTCCTTCCTCTGTTCGACTACGGTGATAGCATCTACCGCTCGGCGTGTAAAGGAGCTCTCCATCATTTAGACGTTCTGTATCTCTCCGCCATCCGCTTGGCCACCAATGCTCTACAGGACCCATCACTGTGGTCTGTACTCTCTGGCTAACTGGCCCTCTCTCAATGCTCTACAGGACCCATCACTGTGGTCTGTACTCTCTGGCTAACTGGCCCCCCCCCCCCCCCCCGAAATTTGTGCACCCCCCCCCCCCCCCCCCCAAACTTTGAAACTTTAATTGCCGCTGTTGCCAAGGCAAGGCAACAGCGTTAATTTGAGTTTCAAAGTCTCAAAAATGCTACAACTACTGTCACAAACTGGATGAATGTAAAGTATTTCGTTAAAGGAGGATGAAAGCGTAATTAAGGAGCACTATTGGAGTGACTTTGATGGGTATTGGACTCGGGATTATTTCATTTGGATGCCCGCTGTATGAATAAATTAAACGACGGCGCAAGTGGAAACAATTCGCAAAGAGATTAAACTGTTTAAAACACATACTCAAAGTAAGCTGGATTTTGCCGATGTGTTTATGTGGATTCAAAGTCGTAAATAATCTACAAAATGGAGGATACCGATTTGATCGGAGCAACTGTGACAAATAATCCAACTGAAACCGACACCTTACGCGCAGAAGAAACATTTCTATTAAAGAAAAAATGCTACATTTCTGTCTTTTTATGCCTTTATTAGCTACTAACTTGCAATTGTATGCATCATATTTATTTAAAATTTCGAAGAACAGGACACTTCAAAATAATAGACTATGCCTAATAAAAAGAATCCACTGCAGTAAAAATGTCCTCACCCCGGGTGGTAGTGGTAAGGTTGACTGACATAAGAATGTCCTGCTTCAAATCTTCCCCATCGATATATTGCACATAAACGATGAGCACAGCCTCGTCTGCTACAGTTGTAGTTTCATCAAGTTGTATGGCAAATGGCCCCTTTCCAAGCTTTTCGAGCAGCTGCAGCTCGCAGTTACTTGCCATCTTGTCAATTCTGTCTTTCACCGTATTGTTTGACAGTGGTACAGTTTTTAGCTTCTCCGCCACCTGCGGGCCGCACAGTTTCTCAACCATTTTAATGCAAGCTGGCTTAATGAGCTGCTCGCCAATGTTGTGCGGTTTCTTTGCCTTTGCTATTAAAAGTGCACATTCAAAAGAGGCCTCGGTGGCCTTCTGTACATCGCTGCCAGCCCTAACAAACTGTTGTTTCTTTATGAAAAAGTCCCGATCATGCCCGACTGTTTCTGGGTGCATGGTCTGTTGGTGTCTCTTCATTTTGCAGGGTTTCATGCTGTCGTTGGCTAGCTTCTCTCTGCATATCACACACTCTGGGCGGGTTTTGTCCGTTCCCTCCATGAAACCTAAGTTAAGATAGCTCTCTAGGTAGGTCCTCATTTTCTTTTTGATTGCAGATGAGCTGTCATCTCCTTTACGTTTTTCAGACATTTTTAGACAAAATATTCACCTTATGAAGTTGGTCGCTAGCTAGCAAGCACAGCAAACTGTTACTACTACAGAAGCTGACACAGTAACGTCAATGTTGGCGCGAATCGGAGTATCAGATTAATTTGTAGAATTTTTATTACAATTAATTAATTAATTAATTAATTAATTTCAATAAATGTCTATATTTTATTGTAATGTAGAGACAAGGCTTTTAGCGACAATCATGTATTGCGTTACAATTATATGTAAAAAAAAAAAATAATAAAAAAAAAATAAAAAAAAAAATCCAAATATGATATTAGGCCTCAAATCATCTGAGGCCTGGCGCCCCCCCTGCGATCTTTGGCGCCCCCCCAAGGGGGGCGCGCCCCCCAGGTTGGGAACCACTGCTCTACAGGACCCATCACTGTGGTCTGTACTCTCTGGCTAACTGGCCCTCTCCCAATGCTCTACAGGACCCATCACTGTGGTCTGTACTCTCTGGCTAACTGGCCCTCTCTTCAGACCAGGCCAACATCCACTGGCTGATGTTTGTTTATAAAACACTCCTAGGCCCCGCCCCCTTCTACCTCACACAATTACTGCAACTCCGCCCACCCCCGACGCACAACACCCGGTCAGCTACAAACATCCTGCTAAAGATCCCCAAAGCCCATACATCCTTTGGCCGCTCCGCCTTTCAGTTTGCAGCAGCTGATAGCTGGAATATCATACAAAAAACCTTGAAAATTAAGACCTTTATCTCCCCCCGCACCTTCAAGGACACTATTACAAACACCCTGGTACACACATGCAGCTGCTTGCCTGATGCTCACTACCAATGTCTTGACCTCTCCTATAGTATGCATTGCCATGAAGGAATGAATGGATGAATGAATGAATGAATGAATGAATGAATGAATGAATGAATGAATGAATGAATGGATGAATGTTCTATATTATTTTAATGACTGATTGAACCATAGCAGTATTGTTTCAGAGATGTTATATGTTTAACTGCTATGTCTGTCATCTCTGCTCTGTGTCATTGTGTTGTCTCCTGGGTTCTGTAGGGCCCGGAGTCCCCTCCCAACCCCCATCCCCTCAGGAAGCCTTTTGCCTCCTGTCAGGTCATCATTGTAAATAATAATTTGTTCTTAATTGATTTTCCTGGCTAAATAAAGGTTCTACTACTACTACTACTACCCCGCCGCCTCCTCCTAGCAAAAGCCGCCCCGGGCAATGGAAGGCGATGATGAGGACGGGGGCGCAGACCAGTTGGCAGGAGTCTTTGCAGACATCTTCAACCTCTCCCTGTCCCAGGCTGTTGTTCCCGCGGTCTTCAAGATGTCCACCATCGTGCCTGTCCCTAAACAACCCAAGCTGACATGCCTGAATGACTATAGACCTGTAGCCCTCACCTCGATTGTCAGCAAATGCTTCGAGAGGTTGGTCAAGGACTTTATTTGCTCCGTGTTACCTACCACGCTGGACCCATGGCAATTTGCATATCGTCAAAACAGATCCACGGACAACGCAATTGCCATGGCCCTCCACACTGCCCTTTCACACCTGGAGAGAAATAACTGTTATGTGCGAATGCTGTTTGTGGACTACAGCTCAGTGTTCAACACGATAGTTCCTGCCAAGCTCGACACCAAGCTTAGAGGTCTAGGGGTGCCCCCATCCACGTGCAGCTGGATACTGGACCTCCTGTCGGACCGCCGCCAGGTGGTGAGGATGGGCAGCACCACCTCAGAGCCACTGACCCTCAACACGGGAGCCCCCCAGGGATGCGTGCTGAGCCCTCTCCTGGGCTACACCCATGACTGCATGGCTATGCACAGCTCCAACGTCATCATCAAGTTTGCTGATCGCCGGCGACGACGAGACAGCCTACAGGGAGGAGGTCGGTTCGCTGGAGCAGTGGTGCCAGGAGAACAGCCTCGATCTCAACGTCAAGAAGACCAAGGAGCTGATCGTGGACTACAGGAAGCAGAGGGGAGAGCACAGCCCTATATCCATCGACGGTGTTGCAGTAGAGAGGGTCAGCAGCTTCAAGTTCCTCGGTGTGCACATCTCCGAGGACCTCACATGGTCCACGCACACCACACACGTGGTGAAAAGGGCCCAACAACGTCTGTATTTCCTCAGGCGTCTGAGGAAATACTGTACCTAACCACCATGTACCTAACCACCATGTACCTAACCACCATGTATCTAACCACCATGTACCTAACCACCATGTACCTAACCACCATGTATCTAACCACCATGTATCTAACCACCATGTATCTAACCACCATGTATCTTACCACCATGTACCTAACCACCATGTATCTAACCACCATGTATCTAACCACAAACAGATCAAGTTGTTATCATTCACGTACCTACCTAGGAACATATTTAATCTCCAAACTTGCTCCCTTCCTTGCAGCCAGACTCACTGTAATAAAGGCCCGCCCCCCTGGCTTTGTGATTAGATAGTCAATCGATATTAATTAATTAACTTTATTAGTTAATCAGAACATCTCAGTAGTTATTTAAACAGAAGCATCAAATGACAATTGCAAATGACAACGCATCATAAAGACATTGCCCACCCCAGCCACGAACTGTACTCACTGTTACCGTCAGGCAGGCGATACCTCAGTATCAAGTGGTATCAAATAGACTCAGAGACAGCTTCCACAGTCAGGCCATCAGGCTGCTGAACAAGGCCGTATAGCATATAACAATGTATATTGTATTACATTGATTTATTTATACATATTGCTCTTTTTCTGTGCTAATATATTGCATTTTATAAATGCACTTTTATATTTTTATATATTTAACTTTATACAGTTTGTACTTTTTACTTATTTTTATTCTATTCTTTTTAATTTATAACTGCTGTCTGTTGTCAGGTATTGCACATAAGATTTTCACCCATTGCTTATACTTCTATGTATAACTTTGATGTGACAATAAACTTGACTTGACTTGACTTGACTTGTTTTTTTCCCACAAAGAAATGTGTGTGTATTTTAACTGTCAGCCTGGCGTGTGATTGTGAAACATTGTCTACGTTGGAAAAATCTGTTTAATTTGTTCACTAAAATGCCAGGCACAGCTCCATCTTACAGATTCAAGGATTTTAATTCAGTGGTTCAAATTTTGATTTGATTGGATTCACAGAAAATGTGTTCACTCATTTCAAACATGCCGTACAAACAATTTCACAATGCATTTTTTTGGAGTTTTTGGAATTGTAATGCACGGAGAAGCAAGGGCCTGCACCTCCTACGATGTCAAGTTGTCTCCTACGATGTCAAGTGTCTCCTACGATGTCAAGTTGTCTCCTACGATGTCAAGTTGTCTCCTACGATGGAGAAGCGTGTTTCCATCCATGTTTTAAACTGGAATACCGTCGACTGGAACAAGCAGCAGATCAGTCATATTCTTCGAGTGCACACAGGCTGACCGAAGGTCGAGGTCATGTCAAACTCATTTGCGGTAGAAAGCCAAAGAAGGCGTCACTTTTATGTAACAAGCATGTCGTGTCCTTATTCTGTAAATAAACAGTCCGCCTTGTAATGGTCTGGCATGTCATTGATTTGGACCAAATAGGAATAAGCACTCCAACGTGATGGAAACATAGTTTAACATTTACACACTATTGCATTCTGCCGTAATAATGCAGACCTGTTTTCACACACCAGGCCATACAGATAACTGACACATCTATCTTAACTTACTAACTAACTTATACTGTAACGAATAGAGAACGAACTACAATGTTACATTTACGTCTACAAATCACACTAGTTAATAATTATTAACTATTAGGCTCAAACTAGGTGCTTGGTTATGCACTACAGACTCACAATATGGTCATGCAGTTGAAAGGTAAACATACAATACGGAACTGACCTCATGGTTCAACGACAGGGGAAGCTTGAAACTTTAACTTTAATGGTTTTGTTGCATAAGTTTTGTCATGGAATCTCCTGTCAACTTTCCAGTTAAACAAGATGTGTTGGCTACACACAGAGCTAACTTCAATGAGACATGAGGGCAACATTCATTTCATGATTCTTTGTCTTCTTTTTTGTCTGTTTTGATTCAATTAAATGTGTAAAAGTTTCCTCTTGGTTGTTTTAGGACATGGGGGGTCCTGCAGGCACGTCACCACCTGGTCTGTGAGCACTGTGGAGGAGGAGGAGGAGGAGATGGACGCTCTGATCCTGTATAGACAGCATGCTGCTCGCTCCTCTCCCTTCACAGGACAGGGGAGCGCCACGCAATGTACGCTCGAGATCACTTCTGATTCCCCATGCGAGTTTAATGAACTCATTTCTGTTTGTGTCTTGCTGTGTTCTGTTTCTTAGGCTTCAGAGCTCACAACTGGCAATGGCATCCGGAAGGAGGGTCTCAGCAAGACATAAGACATAACAGCAGAGAGTGAGGTGGAGGCCAACAAACTAGTCAACAGCTACAGGGTGGGTAGAAGAGAAGAAGGAGTATTTTATAGTATGGGGCCGGATATTAGAAGAAAACAGTGTGTGTGTGTGTGTGTGTGTCTGTAGTTTGGTTTGAGAACATAGAAGAGCCACAGGACTGAGCGTCCGTTTGAAGACTGATCCGAAGTTGTTAAAAGAGCCCTATTTGTTGTGCCCCCGCGCTCTAACCAATCCCAGGTGTTGCCCATCATAATCGGGCCTGCTGAGGCTAATGAACCTGGGATCTACCCTTCTTAAGGCTGAGGCTAATGAACCTGGGATCTACCCTTCTTAAGGCTGAGGCTAATGAACCTGGGATCTACCCTTCTTAAGGCTGAGGCTAATGAACCTGGGATCTACCCTTCTTAAGGCTGAGGCTAATGAACCTGGGATCTACCCTTCTTAAGGCTGAGGCTAATGAACCTGGGATCTACCCTTCTTAAGGCTGAGGCTAATGAACCTGGGATCTACCCTTCTTAAGGCTGAGGCTAATGAACCTGGGATCTACCCTTCTTAAGGCGGCGGAAGACTGCCGTCGGGGGCTTGATCATTGAGAACCTTATGGCTCCCTCCTACTCGGGAACCTCCAGCTCCGACTACGTCGCGTCTCGCCCCCGCTCAAAGGACCCTCTCCGCGTTCCGCCCTCTGGACCATCTCCCCGTGTCGACCAGACCTCGTAACCTACAACCCGACCATGTTGTTTTTGAGGTTGTGGATCTTTCAGCGAAGACATTATCCGTTGTGTTGGGTGTCCTGTCTCTTCTTCTGGGTTCTTTGGCACATTTGGCTAGCCGGTCTCGTTGGGTGGTAACACTACTCTGAGCTTCACATTATAAAACCACACACAGGTACCTTCCCCTTAATGTCAAGAACCACTGGTTGAGTCTAACAAAGTGAAAGGAGGCTGTGGTTGTCATCGTTGTTCCGCTATTTGGCAAAACAATCCAGGAGTTTGCGTATCGGAGTTCAGGTGTTTTACGTCCCTTTGTCATTTTGATAAGTTGTTGGTCAACAAGTACACTACAAGTACACATTTCACGTCTAGAATTAATAAAACACAATTCAATCGCAGCAGCAGCAGCTACTAAAGCTGAATTATTTTTCTGTATTCCAGCCCACCACCAGCTGTGGAGGTGGGCTGGTGCACCAGATGGACCATGTGTCTCAAGAGACTGGATATGGCACAACAACCCCCTTTGTCTGCTCATTTTCTTCATGAGAAATAATTTATTCGTTTTTCTGTGTAAAATAGCAGGTGGTGCTGTGCAGTGGAAAACCTCACTCCCCAGCAGGTGGCGCTGTGCAGTGGAAAACCTCACTCCCCAGCAGGTGGTGCTGTGCAGTGGAAAACCTCACTCCCCAGCAGGTGGCGCTGTTCAGTGGTTAACCTCCCTCCCTCCCTGACACCTAAAAGATGTTCTAGTGATGAAGCTAGAGCCCGTGGGTTTTAGTTTCTTCGCCGCCCTCCTCTCCCCTCCGAGTTCGAGCCCAGTGCGGGACACTGAATGTTGCATCTGCATCTTTCCTCTTTACCAACAAAGATAGTAACAGAGGAACCAACAGTGTCTTGGGTCTTTTACATGAGAACGGTATATCACCGTTGATGGTGACGTGTCCATATGAAAACCAAAATATCTAAATATGTCTCGCTGTGTAAGCCATCGTTTAATTTCCGACGGCCTTATCTCTGAACGACTAAAAACAGCTTGCAAACATATGTAACCCTGTCTCTCAGACGGCGAGCCCAAGCGATGACACCAGGAGGAGAGACAGGGCCAGGAGGAGAGACAGGGAACAGGAGGAGAGACAGGGAACAGGAGGAGAGACAGGGAACAGGAGGAGAGACAGGGCCAGGAGGAGAGACAGGGAACAGGAGGAAAGACAGGGAACAGGAGGAGAGACAGGGAACAGGAGGAGAGACAGGGAACAGGAGGAGAGACAGGGCCAGGAGGAGAGACAGGGAACAGGAGGAGAGACAGGGCCAGGAGGAGAGACAGGGCCAGGAGGAGAGACAGGGAACAGGAGGAGAGACAGGGCCAGGAGGAGAGACAGGGAACAGGACTCCAATGGTAGTTGAGGCAGAGCAAACGTCCCTCATTTACACCTCTGGTTAGCATGCAACTAGCTCGCCTATAGCTCAAACACACATTGCGTTAAACATTGTTTCAACAATAAATTAACATATTTGGTTCAGTCATACCAATAACACAATAACACAATGAGTTAATGAGTGTTACTTAGTGTTAATGAGTGTTACCTAGTGTTAATGAGTGTTACTTAGTGTTAATGAGTGTTACCTAGTGTTAATGAGTGTTACTTAGTGTTAATGAGTGTTACTTAGTGTTAATGAGTGTTACTTAGTGTTAATGAGTGTTACCTAGTGTTAATGAGTGTTACTTAGTGTTAATGAGTGTGTTTGAAGAGAAGAAGAGAACAGTTGCGTTCTGACTGAGGTTAAAAGAAAACATGACCTTAAAACTATTATAGGACATTTTTGAAAGTGCTGCGATTGTTTGGGGTCCACTAATGAACTCCATGAAGAGTTGGAGTTGCATGTGTGATCCAGTGTCTGGTGGAGCAGAAGGCATCCTGATCCTGGCCCTCAAGAAGTAATAATAAATAATCATGCTAATAGTCCATCCTCATGCTGAAAAAAGCACACCAGCACCTCTCTGGCTGCTCTTTTTATTGTATATATTATTTTTATTTGTATTCCTATGTACTTGTTACAAATGGCCAATAAAAATTGTATCTATGCCCTGCGGTGCCTCAGGAGAAGAGGAATAGGCCAGAGGTGGCTGGTGAACTTCTACCGTGGCCCGTAGAGAGCGTCTTGACGGGTGGCGTCATCGTGTGGTACGACAACACCACTGAACGGGACAAGAAAGACATCCAGAGGGTCGTGAGGACGGCAGAGAAGATCATGGGGTGTGCACTTCCATGCATCGAGGAGATCTTTAGGACCAGATGTCGGAAGAAGGTCATGTCCATCACTAAGGACCACAACCACCCTGGGCTCCATCTCTTCTCCTCCTACCGTCTGGTCGCCGGTTCCTCAGCATCCGTACAGCAAGGACTAGCAGGTTTAAGGAGAGTTTTTATCCACAGGCAGTGACCTACTGAACTGATAGGAGTGCTGCCACTATCATAACATGTCATTAACATTACACTATCATAACATGTCATTAACATTACACTATCATAACATGTCATTATCATTACTCTATCATAACATGTCATTAACATTACTCTATCATAACATGTCATTAACATTACTCTATCATAACATGTCATTAACATTACACTATCATAACATGTCATTAACATTACACTATCATAACATGTCATTAACATGACACTATCATAACATGTCATTAACATTACACTATATAACATGTCATTATCATTACTCTATCATAACATGTCATTAACATTACACTATCATAACATGTCATTATCATTACTCTATCATAACATGTCATTAACATTACACTATCATAACATGTCATTAACATTACACTATCATAACATGTCATTAACATTACTCTATCATAACATGTCATTAACATTACTCTGCTGGACTTTCTGGACTCATTAAAGCTACTGTACTGTATTCATGATGCTGCTGCACTACTGCACTTTAAATGCTTTTAAATCTGTTTGCACATTCAACAGATGTTCAAACCATCTATCAGTCACTTTGTTGTCCTTTTTTTGTTCATTTATATTCTTATTGTATATATTATTTTAATGGTATTGTTTTTGAGATGTTTACTGCGGGAGGGAATGAGGAGCAAGCATTCCAATGTACGTGTTACAAATGGCAAATATCTTGTATCTTGTATCACAACCAGGACTCCCAGGTTCATCCACAGGCTGCCACTATCATCACATTGTCCCCATGTAACATTACACTATCATCACATTGTCCCCATGTAACATTACACTATCATCACATTGTCCCCATGTAACATTACACTATCATCACATTGTCCCCATGTAACATTACACTATCATCACATTGTCCCCATGTAACATTACACTATCATCACATTGTCCCCATGTAACATTACACTATCATCACATTGTCCCCATGTAACATTACACTATCATCACATTGTCCCCATGTAACATTACACTATCATCACATTGTCCCCATGTAACATTACACTATCATCACATTGTCCCCATGTAACATTACACTATCATCACATTGTCCCCATGTAACATTACACTATCATCACATTGTCCCCATGTAACATTACACTATCATCACATTGTCCCCATGTAACATTACACTATCATCACATTGTCCCCATGTAACATTACACTATCATCACATTGTCCCCATGTAACATTACACTATCATCACATTGTCCCCATGTAACATTACACTATCATCACATTGTCCCCATGTAACATTACACTATCATCCTTTTGCTGTACTTTCTGGTCTCATTACAGTGACTGTTATGAACTGTACTGCACTGTTATGAGCTGTACTGCACTGTTATGAGCTGTACTGCACTGTTATGAACTGTACTGCACTGTTATGAACTGTACTGCACTGTTATGAGCTGTACTGCACTGTTATGAACTGTACTGCACTGTTATGAACTGTACTGCTCTGTTATGAACTGTACTGCACTGTTATGAACTGTACTGCTCTGTTATGAGCTGCTCTGTATTCATGAAGCTGCTGGCACTTTAAAATCATTTTTGCACATTTCCCCATATGTCACTTTATTGTTATTTTTATTGTGTTTAATATTGTTGTAGTATAGTGTTGTTTATAGTATATAGTAGGTAGTATATAGTGTTGTTTATAGTATATAGTGGGTAGTATATAGTGTTGTTTATAGTATATAGTAGGTAGTATATAGTGTTGTTTATAGTATATAGTAGGTAGTATATAGTGTTGTTTATAGTATATAGTAGGTAGTATATAGTGTTGTTTATAGTATATAGTAGGTAGTATATAGTGTTGTTTATAGTATATAGTAGGTAGTATATAGTGTTGTTTATAGTATATAGTAGGTAGTATATAGTGTTGTTTATAGTATATAGTAGGTAGTATATAGTGTTGTTTATAGTATATAGTAGGTAGTATATAGTGTTGTTTATAGTACCGATATATAGTAGGTAGTATATAGTGTTGTTTATAGTATATAGTGGGTAGTATATAGTGTTGTTTATAGTATATAGTGGGTAGTATATAGTGTTGTTTATAGTATATAGTAGGTAGTATATAGTGTTGTTTATAGTATATAGTAGGTAGTATATAGTGTTGTTTATAGTATATAGTAGGTAGTATATAGTGTTGTTTATAGTATATAGTAGGTAGTATATAGTGTTGTTTATAGTATATAGTAGGTAGTATATAGTGTTGTTTATATATATAGTAGGTAGTATATAGTGTTGTTTATAGTATATAGTAGGTAGTATATAGTGTTGTTTATAGTATATAGTGGGTAGTATATAGTGTTGTTTATAGTATATAGTAGGTAGTATATAGTGTTGTTTATAGTATATAGTAGGTAGTATATAGTGTTGTTTATAGTATATAGTAGGTAGTATATAGTGTTGTTATAGTATATAGTAGGTAGTATATAGTGTTGTTTATAGTATATAGTAGGTAGTATATAGTGTTGTTTATAGTATATAGTAGGTAGTATATAGTGTTGTTTATAGTATATAGTAGGTAGTATATAGTGTTGTTTATAGTATATAGTGGGTAGTATATAGTGTTTATAGTATATAGTAGGTAGTATATAGTGTTGTTTATAGTATATAGTAGGTAGTATATAGTGTTTATAGTATATAGTATAGTATATAGTGTTGTTTATAGTATATAGTAGGTAGTATATAGTGTTGTTTATAGTATATAGTAGGTAGTATATAGTGTTGTTTATAGTATATAGTAGGTAGTATATAGTGTTGTTTATAGTATATAGTAGGTAGTATATAGTGTTGTTTATAGTATATAGTAGGTAGTATATAGTGTTGTTTATAGTATATAGTAGGTAGTATATAGTGTTGTTTATAGTATATAGTAGGTAGTATATAGTGTTTATAGTATATAGTATAGTATATAGTGTTGTTTATAGTATATAGTAGGTAGTATATAGTGTTGTTTATAGTATATAGTAGGTAGTATATAGTGTTGTTTATAGTATATAGTGGGTAGTATATAGTGTTTATAGTATATAGTAGGTAGTATATAGTGTTGTTTATAGTATATAGTAGGTAGTATATAGTGTTTATAGTATATAGTATAGTATATAGTGTTGTTTATAGTATATAGTAGGTAGTATATAGTGTTGTTTATAGTATATAGTAGGTAGTATATATTGTTGTTTATAGTATATAGTAGGTAGTATATAGTGTTGTTTATAGTATATAGTAGGTAGTATATAGTGTTGTTTATAGTATATAGTAGGTAGTATATAGTGTTGTTTATAGTATATAGTAGGTAGTATATAGTGTTGTTTATAGTATATAGTAGGTAGTATATAGTGTTGTTTATAGTATATAGTGGGTAGTATATAGTGTTTATAGTATATAGTAGGTAGTATATAGTGTTGTTTATAGTATATAGTAGGTAGTATATAGTGTTTATAGTATATAGTATAGTATATAGTGTTGTTTATAGTATATAGTAGGTAGTATATAGTGTTGTTTATAGTATATAGTAGGTAGTATATAGTGTTTATAGTATATAGTATAGTATATAGTGTTGTTTATAGTATATAGTAGGTAGTATATAGTGTTGTTTATAGTATATAGTAGGTAGTATATAGTGTTGTTTATAGTATATAGTAGGTAGTATATAGTGTTGTTTATAGTATATAGTAGGTAGTATATAGTGTTGTTTATAGTATATAGTAGGTAGTATATAGTGTTGTTTATAGTATATAGTGGGTAGTATATAGTGTTGTTTATAGTATATAGTAGGTAGTATATAGTGTTGTTTATAGTATATAGTAGGTAGTATATAGTGTTGTTTATATATATAGTAGGTAGTATATAGTGTTGTTTATAGTATATAGTAGGTAGTATATAGTGTTGTTTATAGTATATAGTGGGTAGTATATAGTGTTGTTTATAGTATATAGTAGGTAGTATATAGTGTTGTTTATAGTATATAGTAGGTAGTATATAGTGTTGTTTATAGTATATAGTAGGTAGTATATAGTGTTGTTTATAGTATATAGTAGGTAGTATATAGTGTTGTTTATAGTATATAGTAGGTAGTATATAGTGTTTATAGTATATAGTATAGTATATAGTGTTGTTTATAGTATATAGTAGGTAGTATATAGTGTTGTTTATAGTATATAGTATAGTATATAGTGTTTATAGTATATAGTGGGTAGTATATAGTGTTGTTTATAGTATATAGTAGGTAGTATATAGTGTTGTTTATAGTATATAGTAGGTAGTATATAGTGTTGTTTATAGTATATAGTGGGTAGTATATAGTGTTTATAGTATATAGTAGGTAGTATATAGTGTTGTTTATAGTATATAGTAGGTAGTATATAGTGTTTATAGTATATTGTATAGTATATAGTGTTGTTTATAGTATATAGTAGGTAGTATATAGTGTTGTTTATAGTATATAGTATAGTATATAGTGTTTATAGTATATAGTAGGTAGTATATAGTGTTGTTTATAGTATATAGTAGGTAGTATATAGTGTTGTTTATAGTATATAGTAGGTAGTATATAGTGTTTATAGTATATAGTAGGTAGTATATAGTGTTGTTTATAGTATATAGTATAGTATATAGTGTTTATAGTATATAGTAGGTAGTATATAGTGTTGTTTATAGTATATAGTAGGTAGTATATAGTGTTGTTTATAGTATAGTAGGTAGTATATAGTGTTGTTTATAGTATATAGTGGGTAGTATATAGTGTTGTTTATAGTATATAGTAGGTAGTATATAGTGTTGTTTATAGTATATAGTATAGTATATAGTGTTTATAGTATATAGTAGGTAGTATATAGTGTTGTTTATAGTATATAGTAGGTAGTATATAGTGTTGTTTATAGTATAGTAGGTAGTATATAGTGTTGTTTATAGTATATAGTGGGTAGTATATAGTGTTGTTTATAGTATATAGTAGGTAGTATATAGTGTTGTTTATAGTATATAGTAGGTAGTATATAGTGTTGTTATAATATAGTATTGTATTGCATAGTATAGAATAGTATTGTTGTTGAAATTCATACTGCGTGTGAATGGGGAGGAAGTATTCCATTGTTCTTGCTGCAAATGGCAAATCAAATCCTCTTATCATATCCATACACAAACATATACATCATACACAAACATATACATCATACACATACACAAACATATACATCATACACAAACATATACATCATACACAAACATATACATCATACACAAACATATACATCATACACAAACATATACATCATACACAAACATATACATCATACACAAACATATACATCATACACAACAACAGCACATCGGCTCTAAGCCTATAGGACTAGGCTCTAAGCCTATAGGACTAGGCTCTAGTCCTATAGGACTAGGCTCTAAGCCTATAGGACTAGGCTCTAGTCCTATAGGACTAGGCTCTAGGCCTATAGGACTAGGCTCTAAGCCTATAGGACTAGGCTCTAGGCCTATAGGACTAGGCTCTAAGCCTATAGGACTAGGCTCTAGTCCTATAGGACTAGGCTCTAAGCCTATAGGACTAGGCTCTAAGCCTATAGGACTAGGCTCTAGTCCTATAGGACTAGGCTCTAAGCCTATAGGACTAGGCTCTAGTCCTATAGGACTAGGCTCTAGGCCTATAGGACTAGGCTCTAAGCCTATAGGACTCGGGAGGTTCAACTGATGCACAACATTTAGATTTTTTCCTTCTTCCTCAGTTGATGAAAGCAACAGAAAGGCTTCGCATTGTGACTCTAATGTTACTGTGATATTGAGACTGATATACTGATGCCAACTGATGTGATGATGTGATGATGTGATGATGTGATGACTGATGTGATGTGAACTGATGTGAACTGATGTGATTATGTGAACCAGGACCATATAATCTGCAAACAGCAGCGATGGAATCCTGAGCCCACCATACTGCAACCCCTCCCAACCCCCACTGAGAACAGGCATGCCTTACTACCATCACAGTACCATCACATCAATGGTCAAAGGACTCGCGGGTCCTCAAGAAAAGAACAATAAAACAATCAAACAATCAATGAATTTTCAATGTCAGTAAGGTCACATAATAGCCATAATCCTCTCTCCCCCTCTCCCCCTTTTCTTCTCTCTCTCCATCACGGTCTCTCTTTCTCCTTCTCTCTAAAGCGGACCTCCAGGTTGAAGGGTTGAGGACTGATAGTGAGTCCAAACACAGGCTTTAAGTCTGGTTCTCCAGCGTTCTTCGGCCAGACGAACTGGAACCTCCTGAGCAGTGTCACCAACACCAGGAAGAGCTCCGTGCGAGCCAGTCCCTCCCCCAGACACGCACGAGGACCTGGTCCGGGGGCATATGTGATATATAACATATAAAAAGAGTATAAAGAGTACACATTCAATACAACACAATACATACTAGCTTTACTAGTTTACCTCCTTGGCGGCCAATCAGTGAACCCCAGGGGTTAGCTATGAAAATAGTTGTACCTGATCTAGAGTGCATTACAATGCTCAATGAAAGGCAAAGAAATCAATTGAAAGCTTTTGTAATTGGTTAAAGCTGATCCAATCGGGAACAAAGGAGGTTCGACAGACAATTGCTGTAGATGACTTTAGGCTTTCTAGACCTATTGAGCACGTTCAACTTGATGTCCTGTCTGCGATGTGATTGGCCACTTCCTCATGGAGAACAGTGATTGGTCCACTTCCTCATGGAGAACAGTGATTGGTTAACTTCCCCATGGAGAACAGTGATTGGATAACTTCCCCATGGAGAACAGTGATTGGTTAACATCCCCATGGAGAACAGTGATTGGTTAACATCCCCATGGAGAACAGTGATTGGTTAACATCCCCATGGAGAACAGTGATTGGTTAACTTCCCCATGGAGAACAGTGATTGGTTAACATCCCCATGGAGAACAGTGATTGGTTAACTTCCCCATGGAGAACAGTGATTGGTTAACTTCCCCATGGAGAACAGTGATTGGTCCACTTACCCACAGAGAAGGGCACAAAGGCCTCTGGCTTCACAAAGTCTCCATTGTCATCGAGGAAGTTTTCTGGGTTGAACTCGTGAGGGAACTTCCACTGCCCCTCCTCGCACAACACGGACGCCATGTTGGGAACTATGATGGTTCCCTTGGAAGAAAACATAAACAGTTTATAGAACATAGAAAGCATCGACAGCCGACAGCCAGAATAAAGTGAAATCCCCCCTGGCCAAATGAAAACACTTTTCAGTCTGACAGACACTTTCCAGCAGTTCATTTGAATGACATTTCAATGGAGCACATTCTGTTTCTGGCTTTTCTCGTGGGTTCCTGTGAATTTAGGGTTCAGGGGGATCTGTTTATTTTTGTTGGCTCGTTTTTAAAATATTTTCATATAACACATTTTTAAAGGGTGTATTGAGGATTGATGTACAATGTTGTTGTACTTGTTGTTGGACATTAAAGGCATTCAAATGATCTGATTCTGACCGTACCTGCAAGATCACCTTTACAGAATGCCTTCTGGGCATGTAATTAATGGTGATACTCACCAATATTGCACCTCCAGGGACAGTTTGGTTCATCCTCTTTGTATCACCATGTCTTTAGCTTCGCAAAAATCCACGTTCATCATATATGAGCAACTTTCTGATGAAGCCGTCACACTTTTTTTTTCTTATGCGACCATTATCACCACCCTAGAGGTGGCAGACTGACACTATCACCACCCTAGAGGTGGCAGACTGACACTATCACCACCCTAGAGGTGGCAGACTGACACTCGGGCGTTACCTTCAGCCAACAATCAAAGTGCATTCTGGTTCTTTCAAGAGTAAGCTAGCCAGCAGACACAACGTATGTACTATAAACTTATACTTTATTACAGTATAGCTTTTAGTCCACCATAATGATCACAGACTTCAGTCAGAAACTTCATACATCATGAAAAATGTTGACTTGTGTGAAACCAATGGCATGTGGATACAAAGAAGATGACCCAAGCTGTCCATAGAGGTGCAATATAAAGTTTAAGGTTAGGGTTAGGGTTAGGGTTAGGGTTAGGGTTAGGGTTAGAGGTTAGGGTTACCTTAGGAATGGAGTATCCCATGAGTTCAGTGTCTTTTGTAGTAGCGTGCAGAACGCTAAGAGGAACTGTGTTTGCTAACCTCTGGATCTCATGGATCACAGCCTGCAGCCAAGAGATAATGAGCATTAAAAGACATTTGGAACCCAAGTCAATAGAACTGTATAAACCTGCATGTATAAGAATATAGACTTTATAAACCTGCATGTATAAGAATATAGACTTTATAAACCTGCATGTATAAGAATATAGACTTTATAAACCTGCATGTATAAGAATATAGACTTTATAAACCTGCATGTATAAGAATATAGACTTTATAAACCTGCATGTATAAGAATATAGACTTTATAAACCTGCATGTATAAGAATATAGACTTTATAAACCTGCATGTATAAGAATATAGACTTTATAAACCTGCATGTATAAGAATATAGACTTTATAAACCTGCATGTATAAGAATATAGACTTTATAAACCTGCATGTACGGCATTTGGTGTCTGTCTTCATAGCTGGCCTCATCTCTCCCTTCTAACACCAGGTCTATCTCCTGTTGGCCTCGCTCTGGAGGAGAGAGAGGGGGGCGAGGGAGAGGGGGAGGAGAGAGAGGGGGAGGAGAGAGAGGGGGAGGAGAGAGAGGGGGGCGAGTGAGAGGGGGGAGAGAGAGAGGGGGAGGAGAGAGAGGGGGGCGAGTGAGAGAAGGGGGTCAGGTTGGGGAAGAAGAGATGATTTATTTATTCATTTTCTTGTGTTTATACGGAAAAAAACACAATTGTGTTGGTTGAACGCTTTGGATAAAGTGCTAAATGAGTAAATAGTAAAATGGAACAAAAAAATAATAAAGTAAGATAGTTCTGTCCTCCTTTTGACAATCAGTTAAATTCAACACTTATAAATACCTATTTAATAAAAGGAGAAAGCAATGGATGGTGAGGACAAACACAAATTGCATTGGTGTAGCTTTTGGTCATTGGCGAGAGCTCAGGAAACACAGTTTAAAGGACACTGTGACATCCAATCTGACATCTCCATCAAAGGTTCAAACAATCAAATTGGATAGAACAGACAGAGGGACGGAGAGACAGAGGGACAGACAGACAGAGGGACAGACAGACAGAGGAATGGAGAGACAGAGGGACAGACA
>CM051010.1:6039164-6099164 GCA_027704905.1 Muraenolepis orangiensis | reverse complement strand
TAAGGCAGTATGATAACGAGACAAGATACAAGATACAAGATATTTGTATTGGCCATTTGTAACAAGTACATATGAACGCTTGCTCCCCAGTCCCCCCCCAGTATACATCTCCAAAACAATACCATAAAAATATAAATAATATATACAATAAAATAAACAAAAAGTGACTTACATGATATGTACATGTGTTGAATGTACACATGTTTTTGTAAATTTAAAATGCCAGTAGTGCAGCAGCATCATGAATACAGTGCAGTAACTGTGATGAGTCCAGAAAGTCCAGTATCTAAGTGTAATGTTAATGACATGTTATGATAGTGATAGTGGCAGCACTCCTAGCAGTTCAGTAGGTCACTGCCTGTGGATAAAAACTCTCCTTAAACCTGGTAGTCGTTGCTGTACGGATGCTGCGCAACTGGCGACCAGACGGTAGGAGGGAGAAGAGATTGTGCACTCTTGGTGGTTGCAGTCCTTTATGATGGACATGGCCTTCTTCCAACATCTGGTCCTAAAGATTTCCTCAATGCATGGAAGTGCACACCCGATGATCTTCTCTGCCGTCCTCACGACCCTCTGGATGTCTTTCTTGTCCCGTTCAGTGGTGTTGCCGTACCACACGGTGACGCCACTCGTCAGGACGCTCTCTACGGTGCCACGGTAGAAGTTCACTAGCCACCTCTGGCCTATTCCTCTTTTCTGAGGCACCGCAGAGCATAGAGGCGCTGGTGTGCCTTCTTAGGCATGACCTCCGTGTTGCGGGTCCACGCCAGGTCATCGGAAATCTGTAGCCCAAGGAAACGGAAGCAGCTGTCGGACGTGTCCCGTCCAGGCTGATGGTGGAGTGGGTGCCCCGGTGGCTCCTGAAGTCCACGATGAGCTCCTTAGTCTTGCTGACATTCAGTGCGAGGCTGTTGTCCTCACACCATCGCGTCAGCCGGACTCATCATCTCAATACTCCGTTTCATCGCCCTCGCTTATCAAGCCGATGACTGTGGCGTCTTCTGCAAACTTGATAATGCGATTATTGCTGTGCATGGCAGTACAGTCATGTGTGTACAGCGAGTACAGCTGGGGACTGAGGCAGCAGCCTCAGCAGCAGGTGCTCCGGTGTTGAGGACCAGAGTGGATCAGAGGTTGTTCATTTTCTGCCCTCAGGTTTTTGCCCAAATTTCAGGCAGCGCATGTAGCCAACAGGCATAGGCACACGGACCGTGGCTTTGATGTCCGACTGCTAGTCCCATACCTTGTCAACGGGAAACTGCATTGATGGCACAAAGAACCCTCTCTGCTCATTGTGTCCACCTCATATTGTTCACCAACAACCTGATAATGAATGAGAAGTCAGCCTATTAGCAAAATGTTAATATGTCAGCATACAATACAGCATACATACCTGCGTGACTGAGCCCGGCTAGAGATCTCCATCAGTCAACAAGGACCCATGAGCACCTCCAGCTCCATCAGGGGCTCTTTTCCATGAGCTTCCTTGGTAACGTTCCAAGTCACTGCCTTAAAACGGATTAAAAGGGGTTGTTGAGGCCAGGTAGAATGCAGTTTTGTTTCTGGACTGCGAAGTTGGCCCATGTGATAGGAAGTGAATCCTCTCTGCAGCAGGGTGACTGGCTCTGATGTTATCAAGGCAGGGGCGGACTGGGGCAAAAAAGCAAGAATTTGTACCTGACCGGCCCTCTCTCCAGGGGACGGGGAGGCAGTGGCTGCTTGAAAAATGGCTATTTAACCAAAAGGTACGCTACAACAAAGCATAGTGTCGATTGTTGGTCAACACAATGAGCACAGTTGGTTCTTTGTGCCATCAATGCACTGTTTCAATGTTTCCCGTTGACAAAGTCTGATACTAGCAGCCGTGTAGTACTCAAGAAAAACCTGATGGCAGAACATGTAGACACTCCATTATCTAGGTTGTCGTCTCATTATCGTACTGCCAAGATGAACGGAGCTTTGGGCCAAATGTGGATTTGGGTAAACCAAGTTGGGGTGATAAGTTGAGGTTAAGCTGTGTTTAAAATATGTCCCGAACAATTCTAATGTTGTTGTTTAAAAATATATTTTTAATAAACAAAACCACAAATAAAATCGTTTTAGGAAGAAATACTTCAGCATGTACAATTTACATTGTGTTAAAAGTTTTCAAATACAACTTTATTTGATTCTCTTATTGGCAACTTTAAAATGTGTTACGGTAATTAATTTATTTTAGACGGTGTACCACAAAATCTATTTTAAAAGCTTTGAAAATGTGGATGAAACACTAAATTTAACATTTAGAATACATTTACATCATATCTAATGAATTGGGAAAGATCATTATTGTCTCTTCGTCTTCTTAACTTTTATGTCATGCCAATTTGGTAAGAATCAAATCTGTTCCTTCTTTGACATCCTGGATGACAGATGCACAAACCTCACCAGAGTATACGTGCTCTGTTGAGTTGGATGTTATTCAGCAAGGTGTACTACACGTTTACAAAGTCCAACATGGACCTTTGGTCAAAGTCCAACTTTGACCAATCAATGTGGATTAACTGAAACTCTGTTACCTCCAATTGAAAAAAAGAGTCTAGGTTAAAGTGTGTTTGGCAGCTCGGTGCCAGTTAGTCGGCAGCCATGTTTGGGTCTTTGGTTCTGTTCTGCTTGGTTCTGTGTCTCTTCTCTCTTCTCCTGAGGACCAGAAGAGGGAGAAACTTCCCCCCGGGTCCGATGGCTCTACCCCTCCTTGGAAACCTGCTGGAGTTCAGCGCCCAAAACCCCATTCCAGACCTGAACCGAGTAAGGCTGACGACTAGTTTATAGTACAAAATATAGTATAGTATATAGTGTTGTTTATTGGTTATAGTATAGCATATCATAGGTAGTATATAGTGTTGTTTACAGTATAGTGTTGTTTAGTATAGTATAGTATTGTATAGTTTAGTATAGTGCAGTTTTGTATTCAAACTGCGGGAGGGAATGGGGAGTAATTATTCCATTGTACTTCGCAAATGGCAATTAAACATCTTCTTGAATCTTCAGAGGGAGAGGCAGGCCTCATTGGTGAGGCTGGAGGCCGTGGGGAAGAAGCTCTGTTTGTGGCGTACAGTTCTTGACCTTATGGCCCGCAGCCTCCTGCCGGAGGGGAGCGGGGCAGAGAGACTGGGGGGAGGGGTCGGCCACAATCTTTCTGGCCCGCTTCAGGGCCCTGGAGTCATGCAGGGTCTGGAGGGAAGGCAGGTGGCAGCCCATCACTCTCTCTGCAGAGCGTATGACACGCAGTGGCAGTGGGAAACCAGGTGGTGATGGAGAAGGTGAGGATGGACTCAATGATGGAGGTGTAGAAGAGAACCATCATGGACTGAGGCATGTTGAATTTCTTCAGCTGCCGCAGGAAGAACAGCCTCTGCTGGGCCTTCTTGGTCCCACTTGAGGTCCCGGGAGATGATGGTGCCCAGGAAGCGGAAGGAGTCCACGGTGTGAACCGGGGAGTTGTGTAGGGTGATGGGGGGAGGGGGGCTGGGCTCTTTCTGAAATCTACAACCATCTCCACTGTTTTTAGAGCGTTTAGCTCCAGGTTGTTACCACCGCACCAGGTCAGCAGTCTGTCGATCTCCCTCCTATAGGCAGACTCGTCACCCCCAGAGATGAGTCCGATGAGGGTGGTGTCATCTGCGAACTTCAGGAGCTTGACAGACTCGTGGCTGGAGGTGCAGCTGTTTGTTTACAGGGAGAAGAGTAGGAGAGAAAGAAGGCAGCCTTGTGGGGAGCCTGTGCTGGTGGACCTGGAGCCAGAGATGGTTTTACCCAGCTTCACATGCTGTTTCCTGTTGGTAAGGAAGTCAGTGATCCACCTGCAGGTAGAGTCAGGCCCTCCCAGCTGGGAGAGCACGTGCTCCAGTGTGAGTGGGAGGATGGTGTTGAACGTGGAGCTGAAGTCTACGAACAGGATCCTGGCATAGGTGCCTGCGGCGTCATCCTGCATGCTGCAGGGTGAAGTGAAGGGCCATGATCACAGCATCGTCTACAGACCTGTTGGCTCTGTAGGAAAACTGTAGGGGGTCCAGTAGGGGGTCAGTGATGGCTTTGAGGTGGGCTAACACCTGGCGCTCAAATGACTTCATGGCTACAGAGGTCAGTGCGACGGGCCGGTAGTCGTTGAGTCCGGTGATCTTACTTTTCTTTGGGACAGGAATGATGGGGGAGGTCTTGAAGCAGGCTGGAACATGGCATGTCTCTAGAGACGTTGAAGATGTTGGTGAATGCTGGAGACAGCTGGTCAGCGCAGTACTTCAGGACGGAGGGGGAGACGGTCCGGCCGCCTGGACCGGACCGGACAGGCGGTTCACGTCGTTTTCCTGGATGTGGAGGGGGCGTGCTGCAGAGTGGGGGAGGGGCGGTGGATCACCTACCTTTGGTAGGGTGGTTTTCAATGCTATGCCACATTTTATTACATAACATTAAACTATGCTACACTTTGCGATGATATGATACACTGCTATGATATGCTACTGTCTCATGACAGTCTCTCTTGTCACTAACTCATTACGAATAGACTAGCAGGAGAATGTTAGCTCCTCACAGGCTAGCTCCTCATCTCTACTAATGTGTGTGTGTGTGGGTGCTAGCTCCTCATCTCTCTTCATGTGTGTGTGTGTTCTCGCTGAGGCCCCGGGTGTGGTGCTGTCACCCTCCAACTCCCAGTGGAGGGATCACCGGCGCTTTGGGCTCAGCTCCCTCAGGACCTTTGGTCTGGGGAAGAAGTGGATGGAGGAGCGCATCCTGCTGGAGATCCAGCGTGTGGAGGAGATCCTGGAGGAGGGTGTTGGTATGATAATAAACCAACCATCATTTAACTCAACCAACATCATCACTGACTTATAGAAAGACACAGGTGTTTGATATGAGAACGCTGAGAAGGAAATCGTCTTTCAACCGCTCACAACAAGTAGATACAATTTTTCGTTATCTGTGTTATCTTTATTTTTGTTACAAGCGTAACGCATGCACTCTCCCATGCACTTCCACTCGTTCCTTCCCTCACTGGCCCTGCTGAAACCTTACAGAGCCCCTACAGAGCCCCTACAGAGCCCCTACAGAGCCCCTACAGAGCCCCTACAGAGCCCCATTAGACTTACAAGACTGAAAGGCCACTACTCATCATCATCATCATACAAGATACAAGATTTTGATTTGCCATTTTCAACACGTACAATGGAATATATACTATTCACAATAAAAATGAACATAAAAGTGACTGAAGGATGATATGTTCATGTGTAGAATTGTGCAATACACTTTTAAAAGCATTTTAAAGTGCCAATAGTGCAGCAGTTGCAGTCCTTTGTGTTGTAGATGGCCTACTTCCGACATCTGGTCCTAAAGTCCTCCTCAATGCATGGAAGTGCACACCCGATGATCTTTTTGTCAGGACGCTCTCTACGGTGCCACGATAAAAGTTCACTAGCCACCGTTGGCCGATTCCACTTTTCCTGAGGTACCACAGGTCATAGAGACGCTGGTTTGCCTTCTTCAGCATGACCTCCGTGTTGGGGGTCCACACAAGGTTGTCCGAAATCTGTAGCCCGAGTAAACGGAAGCAGCTGATGATTTCCACCGTCCAGGCTGATGGTGGAGTGGGTGCCCCGGTGGCTCCTTAAGTCCACAGTGAGCTCCTTAGTCTTGCTGACATTCAGTGCGAGGCTATTGTCCTCACACCATCACGTCAGCTGGACCACCTCATCTCTGTACTCCGCATTGTCCTCGCTTATCAGGCGGATGTCTGTGGTGTTGTCTGCAAACTTGATAATCCGATTATGAGGCAGTAGCCTTGGGGTGCTCCAGTGAGTCCATAATCCAGTTACAGATGGGGGCGCCCAGACCTAGGTCCCTCAGTTTCAGGACCAACTTGGAGGGAACGATGGTGTTGAACGCCGAGCTGTAGACAATGAACAGTAGTCTGTCGTAGGTCGTAGGCTAGGGAAATGGTGTTGTCTACAGACCTGTTTGGTTTGTATGCAAATCTAAGTGGGTCTAGGGACTCAGGGATGGAAAAGTTAATATGTGACATGACAAGTTTCTCCAGGCACTTCATTGCCACTGTATGATAATCATTGAGGCTTGTTACCTTGGTCTTTTTGAGAAGCAGCACAATGGTTGTCTCTTTGAAGCACGCTGGGACGACAGACTGTTGCAGTGATGCGTTGTAGAGGGCCGTGAACACAGGAGCCAGCTGGTCAGTGCAGGTCTTGAAGACACGGGATGGAACAACATCTTGCCCGGCTGCCTTCCTGCCTTCACCCTCCTGAAGGTTCTGCGGACCTTGGAGTCGAACAGTTGAAGAACGTAGTCCTCTGGGTGAATCTTCAATTTTTTTGGTCGGCTCAGAGTTCCCCCTTTCCAAGCAAGCTGTATGCTCGTCTGGTAGGTTAGGGTCGTTGTTGGTGACTGCCCCTGAGCTCCCCTTGTAGTTGGAGAGAACCCTCAGACCTTGCCACATACGTCTGGTGTCAGAGCCCCCGAACAGTAGTTCCAGTTTGTTTTTGTAATCCAATTTATTCTTCTTGATGGCTTTTCTGAGTTCATACTTGGCCTTCTTGTAGTGATCTGAGTACTGACTACTACTCTGACTGTAGCTCTCTTCACGACACAGACACAGGTTGGTTCTTTGAAACTAAAGTTTATTCTTGTAGTTCCCTTCTTCCGTTACGCCATGAGAACTACAACGAATAACACATATATAGCAAACACATTAGCATAGACACATACAAATAGAGAAATGAAAATAGGACATGACGCCCACATGAAACATAACAAATACCTCGTTGGCCGCTTGTCGTGAAAGGAGATTTGAATCTTTAAAGTTCCTTTTCTGAATGACTTGATGAACAATGATAACTTTATCACGGACGACAGCTTCCACATCAATCAACCCACGTTGAGTTGCCCGGTGCATCAACAAAACACGCAGTACCAGTGCATGAACAAACATTAGTTCCTAGGCACAAGAAACAACACACACTTAGGCATATTGGTGTAACATATAAAACGAAACTGTATTAAATCATGCTATATTTTAACAATTGTAATATTACATGCAATAAAGTATTTATTTATTGATCTTAACCATAAAATGAATTATGTTATTACCTTTAAATAAGGCAACTTTATTACGTCATTTACACTGACAATTACTACTACTACTTCTATGACTACAACAACTACTACGACTATTATTACTTCAGTTGAAGTACTGAGTTTTTTCACATTATTTCACAGTTTGAAAGTTTTCTGGTCCAAACCGAGTTAGCTCGTATTAACCTTGTATTAACCTTTGTAGCCAAAAGGGTTCAATCATGCACTCAGAGAATATTTACTGAATTAATTACCAGTAAAGTCTGTTTATTTTTCTAGGTGCCATCATGAATCCTCAGACGCTGTTCCACAACCTGGCCTCCAATATGATCAGCAAGGTGGTCTTCGGGTCAGAATACGACCACAACCACCTCGTCATAGAAGTGTCCATCACTGCCTTTAGGGAGAACTCAAAGATCGTCAATGGGCCCTGGGCCGTGGTGAGACCTAAGGAAATGATCTGAAGGAAGTCATGTTCATTGAACAGTATCACTTTTGAATCTGGATCTTTTTACATGATCCAGATAATTTTTGCATAGCTAAAGGAGGGGAGAAGTGTTGTAGGTCGTCTTTTCAGAAGACTTCTTCCTGCCCCTCCGCCTTAATGTCCAATCAGACGCAACCACATTTTTTCTAGCCAATGGGAAGAAACCGAAAGTGCCTTCCATCTAGTGAGTCTTGGTCATGTGACTTCAGAGACGCCAAGAGACTCGATGGGGGCAATGCTTTTTTTTATTAGGAAATGGTTGTGTTGCTTAATATAATATGAAAAATAATATTCCATAGGTTTAGGAGAGGTGTTCCCCTGGATGGGATACACTTCAGGAAAGCCTTTAAAAACTCTAAGGTGACAACGGCTTGAAATGAAAGAAGTACAGTACAGTGTACAGTACAGCGTACAGTACAGCGTACAGTACAGTGTACAGTACAGTGTACTGTACACTGTACTGTACACTGTACATGGAGGAACAAGTAGTGTAGTGGTGGAAAATCAGCAAAGTACTCCTTTACTATTTGGAAGTTAGTTTGTTACTACTGGATATGAGCTAAGATCTTACTGACCTGTTTCTGTAGGAAATTTCATTCAAGACATTAGAGGTGGTGTTTGAGCACAAGAAAACCAAGGATCAGGGTGACCCACGGGACTTGATGGACTGCTACCTGTCTGTCTGTCCCTCTGTCTCTCTGTCCCTCTGTCTGTCCGTCCCTCTGTCTGTCTGTCCCTCTGTCTGTCTGTCCCTCTGTCTGTCTGTCTGTCCCTCTGTCTGTCTGTCCCTCTGTCTGTCCCTCTGTCTGTCTGTCCCTCTGTCTGTCCCTCTGTCTGTCTGTTCCTCTGTCTGTCTGTCCCTCTGTCTGTCCCTCTGTCTGTCTGTCCCTCTGTCTGTCTGTCCCTCTGTCTGTACGTTTCTCTGTCTGTCCATTCTATCAAATTGGATTATTGTAACCTCTGATGGAGTGGTCAGGTCAAGTCTCTCTGACCTGTGGTCTAGTCTCTCTGACCTGTGGTCCAGTCTCTCTGACCTGTGGTCAAGTCTCTCTGACCTGTGGTCAAGTCTCTCTGACCTGTGGTCAAGTCTCTCTGACCTGTGGAAAGTGGCCAGTGTCCTTCCAGCAAAACCCTGTTTTTAGAAGGTTGTTAAAAAGTGCCAGTTTATTACTGAGCACTCTCTCCAATGACCAAAATCTACACCAATGCAGTTTGTGTTTGTCTTTTGGCCATCTTTTGCTTTATTTTTTATTATATATTGAATAAAGGTATTGAAAAGTGTTGAATTGAACTAAATAAAACCTGCAGATATTTATATTAATATATATATATCGCTGATATTTTACCAGGTTAGTTACTTAGCCAAGAAGGACAGCACTATATTTCTATATTACTATTTAGTTCCATTTTACTGTTTAGTCAATTAGCACTTTATCCAAAGTGTCTACCAACGAAATTGTAATGTTTGAGGGAGTTGGTAAGTGGTCATTCCTGGCCACGTTCGGATTGGATCCGTCGACTTGCCTCACTATGGAGGCAGTTGCGAAATCTGTTGTCCAGTAAGGGTTGTTAACAGGTGGTGGGGAGACACTCCTAGCCCCTAACTACCCTAACTACCTTAGCGTCCACCCGCTAAGCGCGGAGCAGAACCCGGTGAGAGTCCAAAACAACTCCCCATACAGGCATTTAAGACATAATATTGTGACAGGTAGGGCAGCCAGTGATTACTTAGGTCTGAGAAGGGATTTATGGGTGTGGCATTCACACCTGGCAGACAATTAGACAATTAGTCCTGATCCCCTACATAACCCTGGTGTACCCAGGCCTCTTGGTCACCTGACCTCCTGGCTGCTGGGAGTGTGTGGGGCAGGTAGGCTTCACTCAGCTGACAGGTAGGACATCTATAGGTCGTATTGGAGGTTCTCCTGATGGATCCCACATCCTCCTGACAAGCTGTTTGTATCCACCAAATGGTTTTATTTGAGGTTGTGTTCTGTCCTCCGGTCGGACTAAGGTCTGTCCTCCGGTCGGACTAAGGTCTGTCCTCAGGTCGGACTAAGGTCTGTCCTCAGGTCGGTCAGAACGCCACCTGCTGTTTTGTCTTTGTCAAAACTAGGTTTTGACAAACTTTGGCAATACTAGGTTTTGACAAGCTTGCCTCTAATCTGTATTTAGGTTTTGTTTCTGTTCCCTTTTGTTGTTTAATTGGCCATAGGCTAATTGTATAGGTCTACCTGTTTGGAACCCAGTTACGTGTACGCATTCTCTTCCTGGTAGCCTATACCATTCTGTTCTTGTGAACAACAATCAACTAACCGGTCTGTTCTGCTACTTCTTGAAGCTATCTGCCAGGGTTAGCTAGCCTATAGTCCAGGTGAGGTGCCATTCTTACTTGCTGTGTGTGTTCCTGAGTGAAGTGTGGTGTTTAGCTTGCACATGGAGCCCCTAGTTGTTAGTATACCTCCCCCCGGTTGGAACCTGCCTAAGTGTTTATAGCAAATATCCCCCAGATAGGCTGGAAGTATATTCTTGTACTTAAAAAGTTAAATAAAAGATAATTAACTGATGCTTGTCCCCAGCAGATCCTTCCTCCTTTTAATAAATAAATAAATTGAACTGTGTAACCACGTCTCTGTTCATGCTCTCCTTACCTGTAAAGAACCTAGGGTATCCCGTGCATTGTAACCTGAAGGTATTTCTTGCATATCCCCCTCCCCTCAACTATTTGCTTGGGTGCAACTCCCAAGGTGGTGTTGATAATAATACTTTAGCCTCTGGTAGGTGGAGGAGCGCGAGAGGCAAAGTTATTTGAGAAAAAAGCTTTGACTGTTGCAACCTTTTCCTCCTTTCTACTCTCTTGTTGTAATCACTGAAAACCTAATCAGTAAAACTTGTCAAAGTAAGAGCTGGGGTATTCCACAGCTCAAGGGGCTGCGGGAGGCTGAAAACAACCCCGATCCTAAACTGGGAGAATAGAGAATTGGTTCTGAAGCTGCTGAGGTCAAAGAAATTAAAAGGAAAACTTGTCAGACGATCTCTTCTAGGAAATCCCCACCTGGGGTAGAAGAGTTAGCAAGTTGTGGGGTTCTTCGACTGGTCAGGGAGAATTCTATCCCGATATTTGATTGTGCTTCTTCTTATATACGGTGCGTTCAGAATATGCCCAAGTACATTCGAAAATTCGGTTGTTCTAGTCAGACGGACGTCACTTTATGCGTTCTCATTTAGGCAGATAAGATTGTCGCAGCCAATTTCCAAGTTGACCATAGTTGTCGAAGCAGTGTCCATGTAGTGAAGTAACAGCCCAACACAGACCACCACACACAGACTATCGATGAGAGGGGCAGTCTAAAACAATAGGTGAAAAGGCTTAACGTAACTTAGTTCCAAAACGGCAATCAATAATCACCGAATGTCTCTGACATATGTCTTGTCATTAGCACTTTCACCTGTCAAAATATCCAAACCTAAATCCTACCATTACGGAAGTTATGTTAAATTAAGTGTTTTCCTCTCATAAAGCTGCCTTAAGACTTTTCCTTACTGGCTCAATAGAGAGGAAAACACTTAATGTCACATAACGTCCATCATGGCAGGATTTAAGTTGAGATATTTTGAAAGGTGCTAATGACAAGACATATGCCAGAGAAATTTGTTGATTATTGATCACGGTTTTGTAACTCTTAGTTACGTTAAGCGTTTTCACATTAAGCGTTTTAGACTGTCCCTCGATGAATGACTGTACTGGTCCTGTACTGTAGCTACATGGTCACACACCATCAGGGCGTATTCCACTCAGCAGGACTATTAGAGTTCATAGACAAATAGCTGCCACACAACCACACCTTCGTAACAATTACCAATGCAAAGAAAGGTCACGTCAAAACTCTCAATTTAAATGCACGACAATGCTTAACAAACAAGACAGCCATTAACTTATCAATCAACAAGTGTGTGTAAACTAAATTTCTAACAGAAAACCACTCAAATGCGTAGTGCATGGACAAACTCCCTCTTGGACCCCCACCAGTCTGGCTTCAAGGCGGGTCACTCCATAGAGATTGCCCTCCTGACAGTGACAGTCGCTCCATGCTGCTAGAGCAACTCTCTCTCCTCGGTCCTGATACTTCTGGACCTGTCTGCAGCATTCGACACTGTGAACCACCAGATTCTCGGGCTCTGGGTGTCTGGGCATCTCGGGCTCTGCTCTCTCCTTGTTTGCATCCTACCTGACGGGTCGATTCTACCAGGTGGCACTGAGAGGGTCTGTGTTGGAACCACACCTTCTGACTACTGGGGTTCCACAAGGATCGGTCTTGGGTCCTCTTCTCTTCTCTTCTCCGTTTCGTTATCCAATCCCATGATTTTTCCTACCACTGCTATGCTGATGACACCCAACTTATCTTGTCGTTTCCCCCCTTGGACACGCAAGTGGAAACACGCATTTCTGCGTGCCTGGCAGACTGAGCTAGTGTTCTTCACAGGAAAGGGAATGCTGTCTGCACCGAGACCTGGCTGTCACCATTGATGATGCTGTGGTGACACTTACTCGGATTGCAGGGAATCTGGGATGCTCCCATCCAGTTCAAGACCCTGGTGCTAGCCTACAGGGCAGTGAAAGGAACAGCTCCATCCTGCCTCCAGGCAATGGTCAAGGCCTACATTCTTGCCCGTCCACTTCGCTCTGCTTCTTTGGGCCGTCTGCTTGCCCCTTCACTTAGGGGCCGATCTACGGTCACGGCTCTTCTCTGTCCTGGCTCCAAAGTGGTGGAACAAACTCCCCACGGATGTCAGGACTGCAGAGTCACCGCCCATCTTCCGCCGCAGGCTGAAAACTCACCTTCAGGAAACACTTCCCATATCCTTCCACCTAGCGCATCCTATTATCACTTTTACTAGCGTTCTAGCGTCTTACTAAGTTGATTGTTTGCTTGTTAGTTAGTTAGATATTTTCCAACTTATTACCTAGTTTTACCTGAAATGATTGTACTTTTACCTGAGCACTGGTTCAGGTCTTGGAGACTTGTTAGGAATGAAATTCACTTTTGACTTTTGGTGACGAGTTGTTCTCTTACCTTCCTTTATTGAAACACACTACTGTACGTCGCTTTGGATAAAATCGTCTGCTAAATGATTGTAATGTAATATATGATTAATGTACAACCTCCCATATTGCCCTGTTCTATTTCTTATAGGCTAGGCCGTCTAGGTTTCGTCTTATGGGCTTGTCCCGTGCGCCAAACAATGTGGACCCTGCCCACATTCCCCACTGCCCTGTGTATATGAGGCCACATCGAACGGCACTCACCCTCCCATTTCTTACAGCAATGCAGGAGATCACCAGTCCTCAAGAAGAAAGATAAGAAATGATGAATGACGTTAACCGCACACCACAATGGTCCTTTTCAGAATCCAGCGGCACCAGGTCCAAGCGCACCTGCGCAAGTGCCCGGCAAGGCTCTCCTTGGACGACAAACATACCTTGAGTTTCGTTGCCTGGGCACAGATCACGGCAAAAGCCGCTGTAAGGGACGCAAGGAGTTGTCTCCCGCGCTGTTCCATGACCAAAGATGAAGTCTTCGAGAGGTTCTTTGTACCGGCGGCCGATTTAAACGACGCTGTCGATATCTTCGCCGTTGAAACAGCTCAGTGAAGATGATATCTCCTCCGACGCCAATCTCCTCCCCTCAGTCCTATGGAGGTTGGATCCTAGGCGTCACTAACTCAAGGTTCTCACCGTGCCCGTTCGGTGTCCCCCAACCTGCTGTATTGGAGGAGCCCCCCGACGCTTCTCGAGGGTTTCCCTTGGCAGGGTGATGTCATACGTAGTGGTCTTCACGGACGCTTCGTTGGGGAGGGTTGTTTCTATCTCGTCGGAAATGAGTGGCCAACACCCCCTGTGGCACACATCCATGTGTTGGAGCACAGCGTTAGTGGTGCTGACGGGACAAGCCCATAAGGCTACGCCTATATTCATAGAACTAGAATAACTAGTTATTATAACATAAATATCATTATGCTCATTACGTCTGGAAAGCCTACAGTCATCTACAGCGATTGAAAAGGGGTGGAGTCTGTCAAACCTCCTTTGTTCCCGATTGGATCAGCTTTAACCAATTACAAAAGCTTTCAAGGCATTTCTTTCTTTGCCTTTCATTGAGCATTGTAATGCACTCTAGATCAGGTACAACTATTTTCATAGCTAACCCCTGGGGTTCACTGATTGGCCGCCAAGGAGGTAAACTAGTAAAGCTAGTATGTATTGTGTTGTATTGAATGTGTACTCTTTATACTCTTTTTATATGTTATATATCACATATGCCCCCGGACCAGGTCCTCGTGCGTGTCTGGGGGAGGGACTGGCTCGCACGGAGCTCTTCCTGGTGTTGGTGACACTGCTCAGGAGGTTCCAGTTCGTCTGGCCGAAGAACGCTGGAGAACCAGACTTAAAGCCTGTGTTTGGACTCACTATCAGTCCTCAACCCTTCAACCTGGAGGTCCGCTTTAGAGAGAAGGAGAAAGAGAGACCGTGATGGAGAGGAAATTTCTATTTTATGACCTCGAAAATTCCTTGAATGTCATGTTTTATTGTACTTTTCTGCGAGTCCCTTTTTTAGATGTGATGGAACCATAAAAAGGAGGTAATGTGGGCAGATGAAGAAGGCTGCGCGGCTACGGACCGCGGTGGGACGGTTGGTGAAGTGCTGAAAGGTGATGAAGATTGAGGGAGCCCTGAGTGTCCAGAGGAACCTGGAATTAAAATCACTATGTTCCACTAGGTCATGAAATAAGGTTTTCCCTTAACATTTAAAATAAAACAGCGTGAAAATGATTGGATCTACTGGGATAAAGGGATGATCTTACATTTTTGGGAAAGATGGGAAACATGTATTTTCCATATGTTTGTATTTTTTGAATTCAGTTTGCAATACTTCAGGACCACATTTCACAACCACATAAGGAGAAATTGGTGTTTCTCATGTTTTTTTTCCATCATTGCTTATTGCATGATTTATTACTGCTAAAGTCTATGAATGAACGGACATTTCTGGGTGATTAATATCCCTTACATTCCACTGTGAACAAACAGCTTTTATAGACGACGGTATTCCTGCTCATGGAGGAAGCACTTGAGGCCATTTACTGGACGGTGCTGAAAGCAGGAAGGTCAGCCAGTCTCCATTGTTGCTTTGGTTAAATGCGTTACACGATTAAATAACTTATTAACAAAATAAACCAAAGGCTGGGTATAGCTGATGTCATGGAAAACATTGGACTTGTGGATATGTTTATGTCCAGCAAGTGCTACCAGAAGGGCCACAAGGAACTGATTACAAGGTGTTTTGTAAAATTACAATATGTTGATGTTCATGCAGTCACAATAACTTTTTAGTGGGATTCTTATCACATGTTCTGCATTAAATGACATGTACACAATCTCCACATCATGATATCCATATCACCTACAGTATGAACTATGATAAATGCAAGCCATGTTGTTCCTAAACAGAACAGACCGGACAGTGCAGTACGATATCAAAGCAATGAAAGTACATTGTACTGTGGTTATATAGGACATCATGGTGGGTTCTCAATAGGGTTTAACCTGTTACAGGATCCTGATGAGGACAAGGTTTTGATCCCACCAGTGTAGTTGTGGTCTTAAATAGATTCCATAGATTGATTTTGTGAGAAAACCTTCAATATGTACTTCTAGTCTCCTTGGTTATCCAATTAGAAGCCTAAATTGGTATCATCTGGAACCATTTTGAGCCAATCAGAAAATAGGGCTTGCCTGTGTCCCACCAGGTGGCGCTGTTCCCGTTCAGTTGGATTGTACTATCTGGTTTCCCTTCTACCATAACTTTGTGATTCTTCAACCTGGATCCCCTTTCACCACCATTTTGGGTCTAAGTGACTAATAACACAATAACAAACAGGGATCAAGTGTGAGGTCAATAAAAATGTTTTATTCCTCTGCAGGGATTCTCTATATTATGTTGACACTTATAATAACAATACTAATAATGGGATTTGATGGGTATTATGGGAGAACAGGGTCCAGGTTGGAAAAAATCCCACTTAAAGTGAACCTTTAAGAGGCTTTGCTTCACTACTACGACTCCGGGTGTAAAGCATGTCTGATTGTCACACAAACCACTTCCATTACACTCATTCAATCAGGCTTTAGTGGGGAAGGAGGAGGGGGGATTTAAAGAGGGGAACCAAATCAAATAATAAATAGTTCAGGTTTATTCACACTGACACAACTTCCAGAAGGGGGGAGGGAGAGGGGAGGGGTCACTGTGGGCTTGGGGGAGGGAGAGGGGAGGGGTCACTGTGGGCTTGGGGTAGGGAGAGGGGAGGGGTCACTGTGGGCTTGGGGGAGGGAGAGGGGAGGGGTCACTGTGGGCTTGGGGTAGGGAGAGGGGAGGGGTCACTGTGGGCTTGGGGTAGGGAGAGGGGAGGGGTCACTGTGGGCTTGGGGTAGGGAGAGGGGAGGGGTCACTGTGGGCTTGGGGGAGGGAGAGGGGAGGGGTCACTGTGGGCTTGGGGTAGGGAGAGGGGAGGGGTCACTGTGGGCTTGGGGTAGGGAGAGGGGAGGGGTCACTGTGGGCTTGGGGGAGGGAGAGGGGAGGGGTCACTGTGGGCTTGGGGTAGGGAGAGGGGAGGGGTCACTGTGGGCTTGGGGTAGGGAGAGGGGAGGGGTCACTGTGGGCTTGGGGGAGGGAGAGGGGAGGGGTCACTGTGGGCTTGGGGTAGGGAGAGGGGAGGGGTCACTGTGGGCTTGGGGTAGGGAGAGGGGAGGGGTCACTGTGGGCTTGGGGTAGGGAGAGGGGAGGGGTCACTGTGGGCTTGGGGTAGGGAGAGGGGAGGGGTCACTGTGGGCTTGGGGTAGGGAGAGGGGAGGGGTCACTGTGTCAATGCCAGTAGGATGTCTTTCACCAGCATGGTGCCGATGACCATCTTCTCGCAGTTGACGGTCAGCTGGGACGGCCCGTCCTCTTTGGTCGCCACGGTCACCAGCACCAAGCTGCCGCTGCTCACGGTGCGGCCAGCGAACCTGTGGACAGGTGGACCAGGAGGAGGAGGAGCAGAAGAAGGAGGAGGAGCAGAAGAACTGAAGGTCAAAGAGGCAGAGGTCAAAGCAGCCAAGAGGTCAGAGGTGAAGTTAGGGCCAAGGTCAAAGTGAAAAGACAGAAAGCGCAGAGGAGACCAGATCAGGGTTTAGGGGAGTGTGTTTTAGGGGCTTCACTGCTTTGTTAATGACTTCGCTAAAAACTACTAATGTTTCCCTACTAAACGACAAAAGTCACGACACAAAGTCAATACCCAATGATATGAATATGTAATTAATTCTAGTCTGTCTAGTCCTGTCTAGGGGTTGAGTATTCGATTCCCACACTGTAGACGCTGAAAAAATATAATATATATAAATATAAATATAAGTATGAATATAATATATATAATATATAATATATATTTACAGCCAGTATATTGTAGTGTCTCAGGAGCCTAAATGGTCTGGGTTTGATCCCTGATGGTCTACCTATAGCCTAAAGCCTAAAGCCTAAAGCCTATAGCCTATAGCCTATAGCCTAAAGCCTAAAGCCTAAAGCCTATAGCCTATAGCCTAAGCCTAAAGCCTAAAGCCTAAGCTAAGCCTATAGCCTATAGCCTAAAGCCTAAAGCCTATAGCCTATAGCCTAAAGCCTAAAGCCTATAGCCTATAGCCTAAAGCCTAAAGCCTATAGCCTATAGCCTAAAGCCTAAAGCCTAAAGCCTAAAGCCTAAAGCCTATAGCCTATAGCCTATAGCCTATAGCCTAAAGCCTAAAGCCTAAAGCCTATAGCCTATAGCCTAAAGCCTAAAGCCTAAAGCCTATAGCCTATAGCCTAAAGCCTAAAGCCTATAGCCTATAGCCTAAAGCCTAAAGCCTAAAGCCTATAGCCTAAAGCCTAAAGCCTAAAGCCTATAGCCTATAGCCTAAAGCCTAAAGCCTAAAGCCTAAAGCCTCCTCACCTGCACTCCTTATCGGAGCCACACGGCACCCTGCTGAGGTTGACGGCGGCCGTCACCCTCTGGACGATGGCGTGCTCGTTCCTCTCGTCCAGCTTCACCTTCTCCGTGATCTCGTTCATGCCCATCAGCTGACCTACGAGAGGGGGACGGAACCCACGGTCACACCCAGAACACACACCCAGCGGGGGGGCTCCGGAGGGTTGCTGTCATTTGGATTATATTTATTGATTTGATATTTATATACAAACCTGGAGGATTGAATCCTCTTTATGGGTCTCATGTACACACAGTGAGATGAGTTCCTCTCATGTAACCCGTCCTAGTATGAGGAGCAGTGGGCAGCTATTGGATATACAGGGGAGCAGGGGAGGGGCTGGTGCCTTGCTCAAGGGAACTGAGGCAGTGACCAGGTGTTTGGGGGACATGAACCTAAGTGACCTTCTGGTTCCCAAGCCGAGTCCCAACAGACTGAGCTACTGCTGCCCCTTTGTATCTTTATTTGTATTATTATTATTATTATTATTATTATTATTATTATTATTATTATTATATTTGAGCAATATTATATTTAATATTGCTCTCAAAGCCAATATATCTATATAATGTATGTATTTATATTATATTCAAGACTCCTGTATGATCCCTAGGGAACAGGCTGGATGTGAACAGTCACAGTGCAGCATCAGCTTGAAGCTTCAAAGCTGTAGGATGACTTTATGTAAGGTTGCTTTCAAGTGTAACCAAACACTAAAAAATGACTTGAGGAAAGTCAGACCCCCGGTTTTATGGCATTGACCCGGCACCAATTGATAAACAGTCATTGCATGCAATAACCAAACATTCACCAGAGGTGGCGCTATTACTGCATT
This sequence comes from Muraenolepis orangiensis, assembly GCA_027704905.1. Classification (NCBI taxonomy): domain Eukaryota; kingdom Metazoa; phylum Chordata; class Actinopteri; order Gadiformes; family Muraenolepididae; genus Muraenolepis; species Muraenolepis orangiensis. The sequence continues at coordinate 6,080,663 of CM051010.1, read as the reverse complement.
ATTCGGTTACTTCTTTAAAAGGCAGGTTGTGGCAACAGACTGATTCAGTGACGCTAGTTAAGCTTACTTTCCTCGATTCTTTAAAAGCATCTTTATTGGGAGAACAACAACAAGAACCGTACAGTTCAAGGTTCAAGGTTCAATTAGAAGACAAATGATTGGAACGACCTGAGAATCTCAACCAACCAATGTCAACCAATTGAATACAAAACCCACTTCTAATTCAACCGTCTGGGAAATGATTAATCATCTGTTTTTGGACTGGAGAATAATAAGAAGGGTATGAAGGGGCAAGATGGCCGCTAGGTGAACAAGGCCTGTGGCTCATATCGTTAGTTAGCTAATTATCATTGATTATTTACCTTGCTCTTTCTTGAACTCGTTTTCTGTCATGAAGGAAGGCGTCATCAACTCCCCGACCGGCGGTTGGATGGACACGAAGAACTTCCTGGTGTGAGTGCTTCAAATAACCACAACACAAGGTTTACTCACGATATTTATCTACAAATGTTGATATAACTGCATACCCCTGCTCACTACCTGTTTATACTAGTATACTTACCTTGTATATATATACTCCTATAATTCTGCACATATCTCATACCTACTCTATAAGTTATTTTATACCAGTTTTTAAACCTAGTAGACTGTCTTTACATCTTATTTAACCACTGTACATTATATATTACCATGAACTTTAATGTTACAATTACACTCTGGTTAGATGAACAATTATTCTCGCTTTACTGCCAATACATTTTTATCTAATCTAATCGAATCACATCACATGATACATTGGATCTGATCAGATCAGATCTGGTCAGATCCAATTAGGTCCAATCAGATCAATTGCAATCTCCAATTGGCAAAAAGAGCTAAACAAAACTAAATAGAAAAAGGCCAAACCTTAATCAAAAGTAAAAGATAAGTGTTAGCTGGACCGATGATGTTCATTTTCTACTAAACAAGACAGCAGAGATGACAGTGAAGTGCAGTGACAACACAGCCCAGAAAGCTCCTCTGCTCAGCGTTCCCCAGGCCTCCCAACGCTGAGGGAACTCCCTCCTAACCCTAACCCTAACCCTGTAGGCACTAGGATTACTACTGCTACTGATTACTACTACTACTGCTACTACTGCTACTGATTACTACTACTACTGCTACTACTACTACTGATTACTACTACTACTGCTACTACTGCTACTGATTACTACTACTACTGCTACTACTGCTACTGATTACTACTACTACTGCTACTACGATTACTACTACTACTGCTACTACTGCTACTGATTACTACTACTACTGCTACTACTGCTACTGATTACTACTACTACTGCTACTACTGCTACTGATTACTACTACTACTGCTACTACTGCTACTACTGCTACTGATTACTACTACTACTGCTACTACTGCTACTGATTACTACTACTACTGCTACTACTGCTACTGATTACTACTACTACTGCTACTACTGCTACTGATTACTACTACTACTGCTACTACTGCTACTACTGCTACTACTGCTACTGATTACTACTACTACTGATTACTACTACTACTGCTACTACTGCTACTGATTACTACTACTACTGCTACTACTGCTACTGATTACTACTACTACTGCTACTACTGCTACTGATTACTACTACTACTACTACTACTACTGATTACTACTACTACTGCTACTACTGCTACTACTGCTACTGATTACTACTACTACTGATTACTACTACTACTGCTACTACTGCTACTGATTACTACTACTACTGCTACTACTGCTACTGATTACTACTACTACTGCTACTACTGCTACTGATTACTACTACTACTGCTACTACTGCTACTGATTACTACTACTACTGCTACTACTGCTACTGATTACTACTACTACTGCTACTACTGCTACTGATTACTACTACTACTACTACTACTACTACTGATTACTACTACTACTACTACTGATTACTACTACTACTGATTACTACTACTACTACTGCTACTGATTACTACTACTACTACTACTACTACTACTGCTACTGCTACTGATTACTACTACTGCTACTGCTTACTACTACTAATGCTACTACTGCTACTGATTACTACTACTACTACTACTACTACTGCTACTGCTACTGATTACTACTACTACTGATTACTACTACTACTACTACTACTACTACTGATTACTACTACTACTACTACTACTACTACTACTACTGCTACTGATTACTACTACTACTGATTACTACTACTACTACTACTACTACTACTACTACTGATTACTACTACTACTACTACTACTGCTACTGATTACTACTACTACTACTACTACTGATTACTACTACTACTACTACTACTACTGCTACTGATTACTACTACTGATTACTACTACTACTACTACTGCTACTGATTACTACTACTACTGATTACTACTACTACTACTACTACTACTGCTACTGATTACTACTACTACTGATTACTACTACTACTACTACTACTGCTACTGATTACTACTACTACTACTACTACTGCTACTGATTACTACTACTACTACTACTACTACTACTACTGATTACTACTACTACTACTACTACTGCTACTGATTACTACTACTACTACTACTACTACTACTGATTACTACTACTACTACTACTGATTACTACTACTACTACTACTACTGATTACTACTACTACTGATTACTACTACTACTGATTACTACTACTACTACTACTGCTACTGATTACTACTACTACTACTACTACAGCTACTGATTACTACTACTACTACTACTACTACTGCTACTGATTACTACTACTACTACTACTGATTACTACTACTACTGATTACTACTACTACTGATTACTACTACTACTACTACTACTGCTTACTACTACTACTACTACTACTACTACTACTACTACTACTACTGATTACTACTACTACTACTACTACTACTACTACTACTGATTACTACTACTACTACTACTACTGCTACTGATTACTACTACTACTGCTACTGATTACTACTACTACTGCTACTGATTACTACTACTACTACTGATTACTACTACTACTGATTACTACTACTACTGCTACTGATTACTACTACTACTACTGATTACTACTACTACTGATTACTACTACTACTACTGATTACTACTACTACTGATTACTACTACTACTACTACTACTGCTACTGATTACTACTACTACTGATTACTACTACTGCTACTGATTATTACTACTACTACTACTACTGATTACTACTACTACTACTACTACTACTGATTACTACTACTACTGATTACTACTACTACTACTACTGCTACTACTGATTACTACTACTACTACTACTACTACTACTACTGATTACTACTACTACTACTACTACTACTAATTACTACTGATTACTACTACTACTACTACTACTACTGATTACTACTACTACTACTACTACTGTTTACTACTGATTACTACCACTACTGATTACTACTACTACTACTACTACTGATTACTACTACTACTACTACTGCTACTGATTACTACTACTACTACTGCTACTGATTACTACTACTACTGATTACTACTACTACTACTACTACTGATTACTACTACTACTACTACTACTACTGATTACTACTACTACTACTAATGATTACTACTACTACTGGTTACTACTACTACTACTACTGATTACTACTACTACTGATTACTACTACTACTACTACTACTGATTACTACTGCTACTACTACTACTACTGATTACTACTACTACTGATTACTACTGCTACTGATTACTACTGCTACTACTACTACTACTGATTACTACTACTACTGATTACTACTGCTACTGATTACTACTACTACTACTACTACTGCTACTACTACTACTACTACTGATTACTACTACTACTGATTACTACTGCTACTGATTACTACTACTACTACTACTACTGCTACTGATTACTACTGCTACTGATTACTACTACTACTACTACTACTGATTACTACTACTACTACTACTACTGATTACTACTACTACTACTACTGATTACTACTACTACTGCTACTGATTACTACTACTACTACTACTGCTACTGATTACTACTACTACTACTGATTACTACTACTACTACTACTACTGCTACTGATTACTACTACTACTACTACTGCTACTGATTACTACTACTACTGATTACTACTACTACTGCTACTGATTACTACTACTACTGATTACTACTACTACTACTACTACTGCTACTGATTACTACTACTACTACTACTGCTACTGATTACTACTACTACTGATTACTACTACTACTACTACTACTGCTACTGATTACTACTACTACTGATTACTACTACTACTACTGCTACTGATTACTACTACTACTACTACTACTACTGCTACTGATTACTACTACTACTACTACTACTACTACTACTGATTACTACTACTACTACTACTGCTACTGATTACTACTACTACTGATTACTACTACTACTACTACTACTACTGATTACTACTACTACTACTACTATTACCACTGATTACTACTACTACTACTACTACTACTGATTACTACTACTACTACTACTACTACTGCTACTGATTACTACTACAACTGATTACTACTGCTACTGCTACTGATTACTACTACTACTACTACTACTGCTACTGATTACTACTACTACTACTACTGATTACTACTACTACTACTGCTACTGATTACTACTACTACTGATTACTACTACTACTACTACTACTGCTACTGATTTTTACTACTACTACTACTACTACTGATTACTACTACTACTACTACTGCTACTGATTTTTACTACTACTACTACTACTACTGATTACTACTACTACTACTGCTACTGATTACTACGACTACTACTACTGCTACTGATTACTACTACTACTACTGATTACTACTACTACTACTGCTACTGATTACTACTACTACTACTACTACTGCTACTGATTACTACTACTACTACTACTACTGATTACTACTACTACTACTACTACTGCTACTGATTACTACTACTACTGATTACTACTACTACTACTACTGATTACTACTACTACTGATTACTACTACTACTACTACTCTTGAATACTACTACTACTGATTACTACTACTACTACTGATTACTACTACTACTGATTACTACTACTACTACTGCTACTGATTACTACTACTACTACTACTACTACTGATTACTACTACTACTACTACTACTACTGATTACTACTACTACTGATTACTACTACTACTACTACTGATTACTACTACTACTACTACTACTACTACTGATTACTACTACTACTACTGCTACTGATTACTACTACTACTGATTACTACTACTACTACTACTACTACTACTACTACTACTACTACTACTACTACTACTACTGATTACTACTACTACTACTACTGATTACTACGACTACTGATTACTACTACTACTACTACTACTACTGATTACTACTACTACTACTACTGATTACTACTACTACTACTGATTACTACTGCTACTACTACTACTACTGATTACTACTGATTACTACTGCTACTGATTACTACTACTACCACTACTACTGCTACTGATTACTACTGCTACTGATTACTACTGATTACTACTACTACTGATTACTACTACTACTACTACTACTACTGATTACTACTACTACTACTACTGATTACTACTACTACTGATTACTACTACTACTACTACTGATTACTACTACTACTGATTACTACTACTACTACTACTACTACTGATTACTACTACTACTACTACTACTGATTACTACTACTACTACTACTACTGATTACTACTACTACTGATTACTACTACTACTACTACTACTGATTACTACTACTACTACTACTACTGATTCCTACTACTACTGATTACTACTACTACTACTACTGATTACTACTACTACTACTACTACTACTGATTACTACTACTACTACTGATTACTACTACTACTGATTACTACTACTACTACTACTACTGCTACTGATTACTACTACTACTACTACTACTGATTACTACTACTACTACTACTACTACTACTACTGATTACTACTACTACTGATTATTACTACTACTACTACTACTACTGATTACTACTACTACTACTACTGATTACTACTACTACTGATTACTACTACTACTACTACTACTACCATGTCCCCTGAAACAAAGAGTCAACTTAAACTACAGCGCCACAAAATAAAAAGCTTTTAGCTTATTTTCTCACACCGACTATTACGTTTTACTTCCTGACCAGGAGCGTTAATTTGTAAGGGCAAATTGTAATGGGCCTCATTGTATTGAGGCTCCATCACCTGGAGACAGAACGGGTCATTCTCACAGGAGGAGGAACACTGGGGTAGAAGCTGAGAACATTGATTAGGGTTGGCCTCAGTGCCCCAGGACACCAAAGACCGCTTCTCTCACCAGAGCTGCAGGTTGGCTGCTTGTGTTGAGTCACAGAAGTCGATGCCCATCACCACGGTGACGCTCTCTCCCGCCGGCAGCACCTCTGTCCCGCACATCAGGAGAGACAGTTAGAACCCGGTGATACCAGAACATATCCAAACACACCCAGACCACCTGGGGCTGGGCCGCATGGAAACAATACTTTACTTTAGTTACTTTAGATTCTTAGCAGTCTAACTGAGGGCCGTTACACAGAAGTATATGGAAATGTGTTCTATTTTCAAAATCGACAATCGATTTCCCCTTCAAACCTCAATTGGACTTGATCATTTTTTACTGGACTTTCTGGACTCATCTCAGTTACTGCTCTGTACCGCACTGTATTCATGATGCTGCTGACCTACTGGCACTTTAAAATGCTTTTTGAACAATTTGTCATATGTATATACTGTATCATACATCAGTCACTTTATTGTTCTTTATTGTGCATAGCATTGATATAGTATAGTGTTGTTTATAGTATAGCATGTAATAGGTAGTATATACGGTTGTTTATAGAATATAGTATAGTATATAGAAGGCAGTATATTATTCTTATATTATTGTTGTTTTTAGTATAGTTTTTTCGTTAAGTAGTTGTGCAACCCTCAGCCAACTATGTTTAGGGAACTTTTTGCCGTGTTTCTCATTCTGGGGACACTGTTACCTAACCGCGTCTCCGTCGCGGATCAACTTTACGGCGGAGCCATCGTCTATGAGTCAGCTGTTGTCGCTACAACAGACCTCGCTGCTACGGGAGAGGCCCGGCATCCCCGACCTCCCCAGGGAGCTGAGGAGGAAGTACAGGGGATGCAAGGCTGGACGTAAACAGCGGGAGAGGAAGCGGAGATATAAACCATATCTCCCTTCCATCACCATGGGGAACGTGAGGTCGCTAGCGAACAAGATGGACGAGCTAGCGGGCCTGGTGAGGACCCAGCGGGTGTACCGGGAGAGCAGCGTGCTTTGTTTCACGGAGACGTGGCTCCATGAGGACACCCCGGACTCCAGTATTACCGCGGACGGCTTTCTGACCGTCCGGCTGGACAGGACGCACCGGGAGAGTGGCAAGAGGAAAGGTGGGGGACTTGTTATTCTCGTTAACAACAAGTGGTGTAACCCTGGACATGTTACTGTGAAGGAACGTGTGTGTAGCCCGGACATTGAACTGCTGGCCGTGAGTCTGCGGCCATACTATCTGCCACGAGAGTTCTCCCACGTGCTTCTCCTTGTTGTTACATTCCACTGTCGGCAAACGCAGCGCTTGCATCTGACGTTACCCACTCCGTCGTCGCGAGACTTCAGACACAGCACCCAGAAGCATTCATTGCGATATCTGGGGACTTCAACCACGTGACTCTGGCTGAAACACTGCCCACCTTCAAGCAGTTTGTGGACTGGAAAACAAGACACTGGACCTGCTGTATGCCAATGTTAAGGAGGAATACAGCGCCACCGCCCTTCCTCCTCTTGGAAGGTCAGACCACAACCTCATCCACCTTCAGCCCCTGTATAGGCCTCTAGTCCAGCGGCTGCCTGTGACCATAAGGACTGTGAGGAGATGGTCACAGGAGGCCGATGAGGACTTGCGGGGCTGCTTTGAGTCAACAGACTGGGATTTCCTCTGTGATTTGCATGGAGAGGACCTTGATGATCTCACGGAATGCATAACAGGGTACATCAACTTCTGTGTGGATAGTGTTGTTCCCACAGAGACTGTACGCTGTTTCCCCAACAACAAGCCGTGGGTCAACAGAGACATCAAGGTCCTGCTCATTGAGAAGAAGAGGGCCTTCAGAGACGGGGACAGGGAGCAGATGAGGCGGGTTCAGAGGGAGCTGAAGGAGAGGATCCTGCAGGGCAAAGACAACTACAGGAGGAAGCTGGAGCACAAACTTCAGCAGAATAACCTGAAGGATGTGTGGAGTGGCATGAGGAGCATCACTGGCTACAAACAACCTGGTAGCCACACAATAGGGGGGGTCCTGACCGGGCCAACGAGTTGAATTTGTTTTGCAATAGATTCAATGGGCTCCGGTCTACCCCCCTCCCCCAGCTCCTCTACAACCATTCCCCTCCAGCCCTCCAGCCCTGCTGTCCCCCCTCCCCCACCGTCCCTCTCCAGCGACAACATACCTGTTCTCTCTCTCCCACCACCACTACCTCACCCCTCCCCCATCAACACAACAGTGACTCTTCCTGCCCCCACACACGGCACACAGACCTTCACAGCTGAGCAGGTGAGGAAAGTTCTGTGCAGGCTCCACCCAGGCAAGGCTGCAGGTCCTGACGGCGTCAGCCCGAGGGTCCTCAAAACATGTGCTGCCCAGCTGAGTGGAGTCCTGCAGTACATCTTAAACCTGAGCATGAGACTGGAGAGGGTCCCTGTGCTGTGGAAGACATCCTGCCTGGTGCCGGTTCCGAAGAAGGCACGTCCCAGCACCTCAAACGACTACAGACGGTGGCACTGACGTCCCACGTGTCGAAGTCCTTTGAGAGGCTGGTCCTGTCACTTCTTCGGCCCCTGGTCAGATCATCGCTGGACCCTCTTCAGTTTGCCTACCAGCCGAAACTGGGAGTGGAGGACGCCATCATCTTCCTGCTTCATCGTGCCTACGCCCACTTGGACAGACCCGGGGGCACTGTGAGAATCATGTTTTTTGACTTCTCCAGTGCGTTCAACACCATCCGGCCTGCCCTGCTGGGGAGTAAGCTGACGGTGATGAAGGTGGACTCTTCCCTGGTTTCCTGGATTACAGACTATTTGACGGGTCGTCCACAGTTTGTCAGACTGCAGGACTGTGTGTCTGACACTGTGGTCAGCAGCACTGGTGCTCCACAGGGAACGGTTCTTTCCCCATTCCTGTTCACCCTTTACACCTCAGACTTTCAGTTCAACTCAGAGTCCTGCCATCTGCAGAAGTTCTCGGACGACTCTGCAGTTGTTGGTTGTGTCAGCGAGGGAAACGATGAGGAGTACAGGGGCGTCGTGGACTCCTTCATTGAGTGGTGTGAGCTGAACCACATGCAGCTCAACACAGACAAGACGAAGGAGATGGTGGTGGACTTCCGCAGGAGGAAATATACCCTCACACCCATTTCCATCAAGGGTGTGTCCGCAGAAGTTGTTCAGGAGTATAAATACCTGGGAGTTCACCTGGACAACAAACTGGTCTGGGCCAAGAACTCTGAGGCTGTGTACAAGAAGGGCCAGAGCCGTCTCTACTTCCTGCGGAGGCTCCGGTCCTTCAACGTTTGTAACACGATGCTGAAGATGTTCTAACCAGTCGGTGGTAGCCAATGCCATCTTCTTCGGTGTCGTGTGCTGGGGAGGCAGGTTGAGGTCAACAGACGCCAACAAGATCAGCAGGATGGTCAGGAAGGCTGGCGCTGTCCTGGGGGTCCAGCTGGACTCCTTGTTGGTGGTGTCTGAGAGGAGGATGCTGCGCAAGCTGCGTAGTATCCTTGACAACAACTCTCACCCTCTCCATCAGGTGCTGACCTCATACAGAAGCACCTTCAGAAACAGACTCATTCCACCCAGGTGTACCACAGAACGCTACAGGAAGTCCTTTCTTCCTGTGGCCATCAGACTCTATAACTCATCTACCTCGGGTCGTGAGAGGGACAGTGGAGACTCAGTGACCTGAGGTCAACGCACTGTGTTATTATTTTTTGGTCAACGCACTGTAAATCCTTTCACTGTAATTTTGCACTGTAAATTCAATTTCACTTTTCACTTTTCACATGTCACTTTTTCAGTATTCATCTGAGTTATTTATTAGTATTTTATTACTGCCAATTTGCACTATACGTATTGTTGTGTATTGTATATACCTACGTATTACTGTAATAATACTGTAAATTGTGCAATTCATCTGTCAATACATTTCGATTTCATTTAGATTTCATTTAGTTATATTTTGTTTATACTAGTTTAGTTTAGTTTGTTGTTATTTAGTTTTTAGGTATTAGTATATTTTGTGTGCATTTATTCCCCCTGTTTCAACTGTTGCACCTTAATTTCCCTCGGGATAAATAAAGTTATCTTGAATCTTGAATCTTGAATGTGTCATGCCAGTGTGTATAGAACTTCTATTCAGATTTTTCAGATTTTCATCATTAATGGAGTAATCACTAAATATCATTTTTTCATCAAATCAATGCTTCTTCCCCCTCAGATCACAATCGGTTTAAATTCTGTTTGGCTTGTCTGCTAAAATGACCACTAATACTGTCAAACTTGATAGTGCACCTTCCTTCCTCCCCTACTTTTACAACCACCAGCCGCCACTGGTATAGTATAATATTGTTTAGTATAGTATAGTATTGTTTAGTATAGTATAGTATAGTATAGTATTGTTTAGTATAGCTTAGTATAGTATAGTATAGTATTGTTTAGTATATTACAGTATAGTTTAGTATAGTATAGTATTGTTTAGTATAGTATAGTATTGTATAGCATAGCATAGTATTGTTATTCATACTGCAGGAGGGAATGGGGAGTTAGCATTGCATTGTACTTGTTGAACATAGAGAATAGAGAATCCCCTTCAATCTCATATTTAGATCATTTTAAGGGCATATCTTCTCCTGGTAATTCATTAGTACTGGGTATCGGGGGATCCTGAGCAGCTTTCCACTCACCGATCTCGGGGAACTCCTTCACCCTCATCCCAGACTGCAGCTTGGCCTCCTTCAGGTGGAGGTTCTTGGCCTCCACGGCGGCACTGTTGGTGAACTGGATCTGCACGGCCACCATGTGGGGGTCGGGGGGGAAGGCCTGGCGGCTGAAGCAATACTCCACCCACAGACCCTCCCCTGTGATGCGGTGCAGCAGCTCGTAGCTCTTCAGCGCGCTGGACGGAGAGAGGGTCTGCAGAGGGAGGAAGGCCCGGGTTCCAATGGGGGAGAAGGAGAGACGGCTGTTGGTCGTTATAGTCGTTGTTATTGAAAGTGTTCAAATGAGCTCACAGCCTCATGCCCTCGTCCCTATATAGTGAACACTACATAGCGCACTATTTAGGGATATTTATTGTTATTCTTCTCAGCTCCGGGGACTGTTAACTGACGTGTACAGCTCACACAGGAAGAGATGGTAAGTTGTGCTTGGGTAGACCGGTTGATATAAGACTCCTTCATCTCTTCCAGCCTGTATGTGTGGTGTTAGGAGCAGACGGGGGTCCGACTCACAGCAGGTGACAGCACGGCGTCGCTCAGAGAGAGGCCCTCCAGGTCCGTCAGCAGGCTGTTGGAGTGGAAGGCCCCCACAGGTGTCACCTGGGGGGAGGGGCTGGGCTCGACTAGGGGGGAGAGACACAGATAGAGAGACACAGAGAAACAGAGCGAGAGACAGAGAGAGAGAGAGAGAGAAGAGAGAGAGAGAGAGAGAGAGAGAGAGAGAGAGAGAGAGAGAGAGAGAGAGAGGGTTAATACGGTGTAGTGAGACAGTCTGACCTAATTTACAGGTGTTTTAACTGATGTTTATACATTATCATGAGTTTAAAAGATGGTGGCTCAAGAAACTTTACGCTTCAAATCAAAGTTTCTGGATGCCAAAACCGTAGCAACCAATCACGTGTGACACTCTACGTGTCGTCATCTGCATAATTACAGCTAATCCTTTCCGTTAGCCGTTTGCCTGAACGGCATTGATTCACATACAGTAATTCCTGTGAATCCCTTTTGTGAGAATACAGCATTGGTCTTCACACACACACACACACACACACACACACACACACACACACACACACACACACACACACACACACACACACACACACACACACACACACACACACACACACACACACACACACACACACACACACACACACACAACTTACAGTCATCAAGGTCCAGTAGAGACATTTCCTTCTTCTCTTTCTTGCTCTCTTTTTTCACTGCTTTAGGGGGCGGGGTTATCTGTGTCGACGAATCAAACAATCCACAAAAAAACATGACTTTACGATGAGTCAAAGTAAAACTCATCCAATCGGGTCAAATCAGTTTAGTTAGAAAAAGACAACGACCGGAATCCGATTTTTAGCAAAAGTAATGAGTGCTGAACATGGATCAGCTAGTAGTGAGTATAATAGTATAATTAAGTTCCCCAAATGAGTTCAACCCTATTCACAGCCCATATGGGACGGGTCTGAGGACCAGTGTGACTGTCATCCTCTGACCTTCTTCTTCTTCTTTTTGACCTCGACCTCGGACTCGGAGTCCTCAGACTCTGATTGGCTGCTGTCCGACGGGCTGTCCTCGTCCTCCTCGGACTCGGACTCGGACACCGTCATCGGAGGCACGTTGCTGACCTTCCTCACTTCCTCCTCGCTGCTTTGCTCGCTGGAAGAGGAAGAGGAAGCCCTCAATCATAAGAGTAATAACAATAATATGTACTTTTTATTTATGCAGTTCTTTTCTTGACTAAAAAGACCAAAAATATATACAATACGAGAGTAAAAACAACAACATTCAAATATCATTAAAAAGTCACACATTTAAAAGTGTACAGGAAGAGGGACAAGGAGACGAGGAGCTTTAGACGAGTTAAAAGTGTACAGGAAGAGGGACAAGGAGACGAGGAGCTTTAGACGTGTTAAAAGCTCAGACTACATATAACTGGTCACCAAGAAAACAAGCCACTGTGAAATATCCCAATCCAAACTGTGAAATGGATTCCGTTAAGGCACTGAAGGATTTGCAGGACTTCTAAAACTACCATCAGTAGATCTTAGATGCTACATTCTCAATTAGCCGCGCACCCAAACCCCCCGTCACATCTCTGTGTCAACGCAGTATCCTGTCGTCGATGGCGGGTTTCCTTCCCACACTAATCTGCGAGCTACGCTAACAGGACGGGCACATGCCAGTTGTGAATGATCAATCAAGTGTTTAGTTCAGCCTAAGTCATAACAGCCATAACATTTAGCATGTATCATTTTATTCAGTAAGTAGTATTCGATGTAGGGTCCAAACTTAAATGTTGCTTAATTGTCCTGCCTTGGAATTATTGAAAGGCACTATACAAATCAAAGTTATCATAATTATTACCTTTCACTTTGCTGCACCGGTTTTATGGCTTTTATTATATGTTTGGTCTTTCTCTTCTTCTCTTGGTCCTCATCCTCGTCCTCTGAGGTTTGCTCATCACTCTCCTCACTCTCCGACCCGGAGGCGCTCGGACCGCTGGCCGAGCTGCTGGCCGAGTCCGACTCTGTCGTTTGGTGGGAAAAGAGGTCAGGACTGTTAAACCCAGCGGAACCTTACTGCATGCATGTAGCAAACACATAGCTTATTAATATGTGAAGCATGCACAGATCAACATCTATTTGTCACCTTATATTCTGTATTTGATCCCCTTCTCCTTGCACATTTGTGCTTAGGCCAATACATTTCTGATTTAGTTCTCATTCCTGTATTTTCGTAACTCACTCCCTTACAAGTATATACAGTGTTTGAGATCCACCAGAAGGCTCCTGCTATGCTATGGGTTCAGGTGTAACATCTGCAGTAGTCAGTGCTACAACTAATCTATCACCTTGGATTAAAACAATCACACAGCCCAAAGCGGAACGTGGATCACGGTGGTTTAATTACCGCTGTCGGCCGACTCGGTGGGCCCGGACTCGCCCTCGGAGTCCGAGTAGAACGGCTTCTCCACCTTCTTCTCCTTCCTCTTCTCGCGGCTGCTGCACTTGGTCCATTCAGGCACCTGTCGGACATCCATGACAAACGACAACAACAAGGACAACACAGAACAACGACAGGCGTCACCGATCACTGGAGCCCAACCGACCCTCTGGACCAAAGACTGGAGAAGGGGGTAGAAGGAAACACCGGCGCGGCCATGAATGCCTCTGCCTGGGCGAGATGATGCAGCCAAGTAAAGCCAGCCATTCCAGTCTATAGTCCGGGTCGCCATTTCTCCAAATCAGAGCGGATAACCGACTGTGGACATTAAAGGGTAACTGCACACCAGACTGCTTCGGTGAGTTTCCTGCCATCTACAGGTGGAAATGGACCACTCATTGGGAATCAGTTTAGAAAATATAACTAAATAAAGAAAATACAAATAAAAATTATAATTGATCCCCAGTATGTGGACTGACCCTGAACAAGGATCTTGATCCATATTTATTTCAGTTTATATTTTCCCTGGAACGGCTGGAGGTGGACGTAGGCTAGAGTTGTGTTTCCATAGACGTTAACAATACAGAAAAACGTGAATCGAATGTGTTTTTGTAACTTTAGTTTTTAACCTTGAGATGACTTCTAAAGTGTCAGACTGCAGCACATTCACCAACGTAGTCCAGTGTGTGGTTTCTCTTTAATGCCTGCATTATAATCCCCCCGCCTTATGTTTCTTACAGCTAGATGCTAGCACCAGGTATTGCTTTCATGACCAGTTGCAGTAATGTTTTGGAATTCATTTGTTCAAAACATGGCACAGCTCCATTAAGAGAAGTGACCTCTTTCGTGAATATTAATATATAATTATTAATAATAATAAATAATGCATATGCATACTAAGCATTGATGGTGTATCTTAGCAGTGTTGTTGATCTTAACTTTGACCCAACAACCTATCAGGTTCTAATCTGATTGACCTCTTTCTGTCTGAGACTAGCGGTATGCTAATTCATTACCATAGTCAGGTCGATTATGCTAGTTAGCGTGTGACTATTCCCAGCCCCCCTTTTAAAAAGCTGTCTAAAAACAGCTGTTTCTGAAAAGAGTCACTTCTATAATGGTTGAGACTGCAGAGAGAGAGAGACAGGGGAGAGGAGCGTGTTGGGTGGCCTAGGTAGGGCTAAGCAGAGCGACTATACACAAGGTGAGAAATCAAAAGACACTTGGGTTTCTGGTGCTAGGAGGACGGAGGCTCAGAGAGAAGGACCCTCAGAGGGAAGGACCCTCAGAGGACCACTGACTCACACGGGTTAAGGCGGTGACTCTTTCGAGCAGCGTAATAACCTGGCAGACGTAGGAAGAAGAAAACAGAAAGGTTGTAATGGAGAGACTTGGAAGGAGGAGAACTGAGGAGGGACATCTTCTGAAGGAGAGGAGCAAGCTGGCTGACTGTTGGCTGACTGCTTGGGGACTCCATAGAGGACACGTGTGAGAACAGAGTTTAGGACAAGACATTTTCCTTCCAAAACCCCAGAACAAACAGTTTGAGCTGCCCTTACCACAGATGTGATCTGCTCCAATATAACCACTGGAATGTCTACGTCCACAACACTGGGATGTCTTTTACCGATGACTTACTGGGATGTTGGACGATGGAAACGGAAAGTAACCGTGGAGATGGACAGTGTGAACGGTGGTGAATAAGCGGTTGACCAAAAAAGCTGAAACTGGAGGAATTGGTTCAGAAGTCACACTATCACACACCACACCAAAGATTGGTGATGTTACATGAAAACATCAGAGTTTTCATGTAACATCATTTAGATAGACACGGCAAACTGTATTTGTTAGTTAAGTAGGCTCCTTCTGAATAAAGAAAATAGGCTGCCAATCCTTAATGACTACATCAAGGCTTAGCTGTTCATATGTTGTAATTACATTGTTTAACTTTTGTTCTTTTTTTGTTAACTAGACGAGTTACGGGAGAGAGAGAGAGAGAGAGAGAGAGAGAGAGAGAGAGAGAGAGAGAGAGAGAGAGAGAGAGAGAGAGAGAGAGAGAGAGAGAGAGAGAGAGAGAGTAGTCATTCATCAAAGCAAACACCACTGCACTCCCAAACAGAGAGAGAAAGAGTGTAAGTGTGGGTGGGGGGAGGCACCTCTCGCCAGTCTCCCAGCAGGCCAATCCGACCCTGGCCAGTGGTTATCACTTCCTCTAGCTGCAGAAGCATTTTCATATACAGAGAGAGAGAGAGAGAGAGAGAGAGAGAGAGAGAGAGAGAGAGAGAGAGAGAGAGAGAGAGAGAGAGAGAGAGAGAGAGAGAGAGAGAGAGAGAGAGAGAGAGAGAGAGAGAGAGGAGAGAGAGAGAGAGAGAGAGAGAGAGAGAGAGAGAGAGAGAGAGAGAGAGAGAGAGAGAGAGAGAGAGAGAGAGAGAGAGAGAGAGAGAGAGAGACAGAGAGAGAGAGAGAGAGAGAGAGGTGGCTGTCAGCGATTGTGTTTAAAGTCTGTGGATGAATCCAGCTCCAAGCCAAGAGTTCTCCAGGAACAGGGCGAGCAGATTGGCTAATCCCATGCATCTATGGGTGGGCTAAGAGAGCTGCAGCATCCCCTGCTAGAAGGCAATCAGAATGAGCACACAAAGCGTCCAGCTCGACCATAGCTCAAGGGAACATGTGGCTTCAGTAATCTGAATGACATATGACAGGTTAGCGTTGGACATCAGAAATACATACATTGCATTCCTTACATGACTAGTGATTCAAGCCTTGAAGTTCGCACTTGACCAATCAAGCGGGTCTTTTCCTCGGCTGTAATTGAACATCAGCCGGACGACATGAGCAATTCAAGGCTTGATGGCATCTTTAACATCATGTGACTGACATCATGTGACTGACCTTCTTAAGCTATGAACCAATGGCACATGAGGGGGTGGAGAGGACGGACCAATAAGAGGGGTTGAATTTGGTGTTAGTCTTCCAGGAAACCCAGCGAGCAAAACATTTAAACTATATTTTGTTCTGAGAAAATGTCTACATATATAAACATGTATTTTGAATACTGATTCGAGGGAAGGTTTATTTTTTACAGATCTGAATCAGCCTCCCTGTGCCTGGTCTCTTCCGTGACCCATGTGCTATTGGGTCAAAGGTCACAGGTCACCTGGGTAACGACGGGGAGGTTGCTGCCAGACAGGGACAGTAGTGCAGCACGGAGGGCTTCAACATTTCAGAAGAAGTTCCGGTCTGACCTCAAGTGTGACTATCATCCTTAGTGTCCGTATGTTCACCTTCACCGTGATCACTGAATGAGCTTTGAGTTAACATCAACAGAGGGGTTGACTCCTCCTCTTATTGTGTCGATGGCGATGCCGCATCCCTCATGGAAATACATGAATGTGATGAAATGACCCAAAAGGGGATGCGATCCAGCAACCCGCTGATCGGTATGTTGTGAATGAGGGATGACAGCGTCATGTTACGCGAATGTTATATTGGAGTCAGCATTAAAATAGACCCACCACCCACCCCCCATCACCCACCCCCACCCTCCCCCACTCTGAGGCACTGCCCTGTTTGGAAGGAGCAACCCCCCCTCGCTCCCATCCACATCCTGGGGGTGGAGGTGGGGGCTGAGAAGGAGTTGGAAGGAGATACCCTCCATACTCGGACCACCAGCACCACCAGCCCCACCCCCAGCTCCTCTCATCATCGGGGTCTCTGTTACTGTTCCCACTGCACGCACAGACTCCTTCACCTCCACGTTGCGCACGGAGGGGTCAGGGGCGTCGCCGGGCCAGTCGGGCAGCTCCTGGTAGCCCCCTGCCTTGGTGTTCAGCAGGTGGGACAGAGAGCCCAGCTGGAAGTGGTCGCGGTCTGGAAGAAGAAACAAATAAAGGAATCCACTTAAAAACCTGAAACCATGACGACCTGCCGGTGCTAAACTATGCTGTGGATCCCTCTCTTCCTCAACCCGCCCATGAAGTGCCCATGAAGGCACAGGAGCACATCACGACTGGAAACCATTAAAACCAACCAGGAGATGAATGAATGAACTAAGTCATGTGGTCATAGACTGTGAATATTGGCTTTCAAACCCGGGACGATACCATACTTCAGTCAGGATACTTCAGTCAGGATACTTCAGTCAGGATACTTCAGTCAGGATACGATATTATTGTGATTTGAAAACATTTTATGACATTTTGTCCCCACTGGAAATCTGTTTTTCATCTGTTTTATCTAATAGTTTTCAATCTGTTCATCTCATTCAATCCCTTTCATTACAGCAAAACCAACCACCACCTTGATTAAATGTGGCTGTTTAATAACAGTGTCTCAGGGCTTACATTGTTGAATAGGTGAATAATGTGACCATGAATATGGAACAGACAGATCCATATATTTGGCAATTATGTAAATATGTACATTTGTGTGTTCCTTTTCTATTTTAGTCAATTCGTATTCTGTAAATTCTGTAACTTTTGCACATCTTCGGAGCTGGTGATAACATTTCACTTTTCCTTATACATGGCGATACTTATGATACCAAAAAAACTATCTGAACAGAACACACATGTCACGGTTGCCTCAGCACTCATCACCGCACCTTTGAACGGAGACTCCAGGACGGGCGCCGGCTTCAGAGCCAGGAACAGCTTCTTGGCGTACTTGCTGAGCGCGCCGCACTTGTCGGTGGGCACAATGAGCTGCCGGATGAAGCGGGCCCGATCGCGGATGTCATAGTTCTGGTCGTACTTGGCCAGGTTCAGAACATACTGAGTCAGCAGCTTGGTCTGTCGCCCCGGAGAGAGAGAGAGAGAGAGAGAGAGAGAGAGAGAGAGAGAGAGAGAGAGAGAGAGAGAGAGAGAGAGAGAGAGAGAGAGAGAGAGAGAGAGAGCCCAGAGAGAGAGAGAGAGAGAGAGAGAGAGAGAGAGAGAGAGAGAGAGAGAGAGAGAGAGGAGAGAGAGAGAGAGAGAGAGAGAGAGAGAGAGCCCAGAGAGAGCCCAGAGAGAGAGAGAGAGAGAGAGAGAGAGAGAGAGAGAGAGCCCAGAGAGAGAGAGAGAGAGAGAGAGAGAGAGAGAGAGAGAGAGCCCAGAGAGAGAGAGAGAGCCCAGAGAGAGAGAGAGAGAGAGAGAGAGAGAGAGAGAGAGCCCAGAGAGAGAGAGAGAGAGAGAGAGAGAGAGAGAGAGAGCCCAGAGAGAGAGAGAGAGAGAGAGATGTAACAGAGAGCACAATTTTGTGAATCAATCAAAAAGTACACATCACTTTCTATGTCTGCAGATAGAAGTACTCATCAATGATGACTCAGGCGTAACCCCTTGAGCAGTAAAGCTCTCTACTACTAGCACTACACTCCAGAGCCATAGCAATGGATCTTACAGGTGACTGTGTGCAGACCACAACACCCACCCACCCACCCACCACACACACACACACACACACACACACACACACACACACACACACACACACACACACACACACACACACACACACACACACACACACACACACACACACACACACACACACACACACACACACACACACACACACACACACACACACACACACACACACACACACACACACACCCACCCACCCAGTGGCGGTCACCTGCTTGGAGTTAGTGAGGTAGAGCTTGGCGGCCAAGTTGATGATCTGTAGTTTGACGATGTCCTCCTCGTTGGTGAAGGACTTGGCCATCTTCCTCAGCACGTCGGGGGCGATCTTAGGGACGTGTTCGCAGTACTCCCCGATCAACCAGAGGATGCTGGCCCGCGCCATGGCCACCTGGGAACACACCACACGCTCACATGTGGCTGGAGCTACTCGCTAAGGTTAGCTAACTAGCACCAGCATGGCTTAGAAGGCTACAATGCTAAACTTCACTATTAACAGCAAATATTCTCACGACTCATAGCCTCGATAGTCAAGTCATGAGATGAAGTAGAGGTGGGAATTATATAAAGTTTTTCTTATTATTAATAATAATAATTGTTATAATAATAATAATTGTTACACTAATTGTTAGAATAATTGTACTCATTATTGTAACAAATTCATTAATTTTGAGTTATCATTACGTTACTTTATAGCCTTAGCGATTGATGTTAGAGCAGCCAACGGTAATTCCCATATTCTAGGCTACAGATGTTTTTCGTTTGCAGCATTCGAGAGCTAATGGGTCAGGGCTCTCCCGCTGTACATTAGCATCGTACCGCTACCAACACTGTCGTCAGCAACACGCGGCTATCATTAGAACTGACATCAGGCAGCAGCAGCTAGCGCCCTGATGCTAGGTAGTCTGGGCCGTTCTCCGCTGGATGTTCATCAGTTGATGAACCGAACACTTAAAGTCCCGCTGTACAATTTCATTACATTACATACCTGACATTCCAGTCATTTAGCAGACACTTTTGTCCAAAGCGACTTACAATAGTGCGTTCAACAAAGATGGTAAGAGAAACAACTCGTCACCAGAAGTCAAAGGTTTCATTCAAATTTCATTCTTAACAATTTTTTGGTCAAATTTCTGGTCAGAAATTCTGTCCACTCAATCTCGAGGATTGCAGGGGGTAAAAAATGCAAATATTATGTGTATCTGAATACTTATGTACACATTCTGGAAGCCTGTGTTGTTTTTCACTAAAACAGTTCACAAAAAGTATTTACAACACACATTTAATGTCCATGTTCACCACATAAGATGCACATACATTATTTATATTACTTTACATGTTTTCCTTATCAAAAATGTTTTTTGCTGGTGAACTTGTGGTTCACTTCAGAGGGGGGTAACAGTGAGTCAGAGAGCCCTGATCTAGAGGATATCAGCACAACCCTCACCTGGATGTTGTCTGTCAGCTTGGCCATGTGCTTGATGATGTCACTGTGTTTCTCCGGCTGCATCTGCAGCAGCTTCTTGATGACCACCACGGACTCGGCCACCACCAGCTCTGTAAGAGAGAGACGCACCACACCACATCCATAGGTGTCCTGACGTACCGATCCCTCAGTGGTCCTACATCAGCCCTTGGTTAAGGGTAGACTAAAGTATTTCATTACTATTTGGTACTTTTTAGTCATGTAGGCGTTGTTCTTTATCCAAGCGATGAAGAGCAACCTGAGGAATCATTGAGGAATAAATCAATGAAGACATCCAGCATCCAGGATGGTGGACTCCCAGCCAGAAGGTTCTGGGTTCCATCCCCTCTCCCACTTGATCCTGTCTCTGGTCACGGTCCTGAGTATCTGGTCAAAGTCCCGAGTCTTTGGTCACAGTCCTGAGTCTCTGGTCCTGGTCCTGAGTCTCTCTTCACGGTCCTGAGTCTCTGGTCACGGTCCTGAGTCTCTGGTCCTGGTCCTGAGTCTCTCTTCACAGTCCTGAGTCTCTCTTCATGGTCCTGAGTCTCTCTATACGGCCCTCAGTCTCTCTTACGGTCCTGAGTCTCTGGTCACGTTCCCAAGTCTCTCTATACGGTCCTGAGTCTCTCTATACGGTCCTGAGTCTCTCTTCATGGTCCTGAGTCTCTCTATACAGTCCTGAGTCTCTCTATACGGTCCTGAGTCTCTCTTCATGGTCCTGAGTCTCTCTATACGGTCCTGAGTCTCTCTATATGGTCCTGAGTCTCTCTATACGGTCCTGAGTCTCTCTATATGGTCCTGAGTCTCTCGTCAAGGTCCTGAGTCTCTCTATATGGTCCTGAGTCTCTCTTCACCGTCCTGAGTCTCTCTATACGGTCCTAAGTCTCTCTATACGGTCCTGATTCTCTCTATACGGTCCTGAGTCTCTCTATACGGTCCTAGGACTCTCTTCATGGTCCTGAGTCTCTCTATACAGTCCAAACTCTCTTCACGGTCCTGAGTCTCTCTTCCCGGTCCTGAGTCTCTCTTCCCGGTCCTGAGTCTCTCTATACGGTCCTGATTCTCTCTATACGGTCCTGAGTCTCTCTATACGGTCCTAGGACTCTCTTCATGGTCCTGAGTCTCTCTATACAGTCCTAAGTCTCTATTCATGGTCCTGAGTCTCTCTTCAAGGTCCTGAGTCTCTCTATATGGTCCTGAGTCTCTCTTCACGGTCCTGAGTCTCTCTATACCGTCTTAAGTCTCTCTTCATGGTCCTGAGTCTCTCTTCATGCTCCTGAGTCTGTCTTCAAGGTCCTGAGTCTCTCTATATGGTCCTGAGGCTCTCTTCATAGTCCTGAGTCTCTCTTCACGGACATGAGTCTCCCATCGCGGTCCTAAGTCTCTCTTCATGGTCCTAAGTCTGTCTTCACGGTACTAAGTCTCTCTATACAGTCCTGAGTCTCTCTATACGGTCCTGAGTCTCTCTTCACGGCCCTGAGACTCTATACGGTCCTAAGTCTCTCTTCATGGACCTGAGTCTCTCTATACGGTCGTAGGACTCTTTTCATGGTCCTGAGTCTCTCTATATGGTCCTAAGTCTCTCTTCACGGTCCTAAGTCTCTCTTCACGGTCCTGAGTCTCTCTATATGGTCCTAAGTCTCTCTTCATGGTCCTGAGTCTCTCTATACGGTCCTAAGTCTCTCTTCATAGTCCTGAGTCTCTCTATACGGTCTTGAGTCTCTCTATATGGTCCTGAGTCTCTCTATACGGTCCTAAGTCTCTCTTCACAGTCCAGAGGCTCTCTTCAAGGTCCTGAGTCTCTCTATATGGTCCTGAGTCTCTCTTCATGGTCCTGAGTCTCTCTATATGGTCCTAAGTCTCTCTTCATGGTCCTGAGTCTCTCTTCACGGACCTGAGTCTCTCATCGCGGTCCTAAGTCTCTCTTCATGGTCCTGAGTCTCTCTTCACGGTTATACGTCTCTCTTCACGGTCCTAAGTCTGTCTTCACGGTCCTAAGTCTCTCTATACAATCCTGAGTCTCTCTATACGGTCCTGAGTCTCTCTATATGGTTCTGAGTTTCTCTATACGGTCCTGAGTCTCTCTATATGGTCCTGAGTCTCTCTTCACGGTCCTGAGTCTCTTTATACGGTCCTGAGTCTCTCTATACGGTCCTAAGTCTCTCTTTCTGGTCCTGAGTCTCTCTATACAGTCCTGAGTCTCTCTATACGGTCCTAAGTCTCTCTTCATGGTCCTGAGTCTCTCTATACGATCCTAAGTCTCTCTTCATGGTCCTGAGTCTCTCTTCACGGTCCTGAGTCTCTCTATACGGTCCTAAGTCTCTCTTTCTGGTCCTGAGTCTCTCCATACAGTCCTGAGTCTCTCTATACGGTCCTAAGTCTCTCTTCATGGTCCTGAGTCTCTCTATACGATCCTAAGTCTCTCTTCATGGTCCTGAGTCTCTCTATATGGTCCTGAGTCTCTCTATATGGTCCTGAGTCTCTCTTCAAGGTCCTGAGTCTCTCTATATGGTCCTGAGTCTCTCTTCAAGGTCCTGAGTCTCTCTATACGATCCAGAGTCTCTCTATACGGTCCTAAGTCTCTCTTCCTGGTCCTGATTCTCTCTGTATGGTCCTGAGTCTCTCTATACGGTCATAAGTCTCTCTTCATGGTCCTGAGTCTCTCTATATGGTCCTGAGTCTCTCTTCACGGTCCTGAGTCTCTCTATACGATCCTAAGACTCTCGTCATGGTCCTGAGTTTCTCTATACGGTCCTAGGACTCTCTTCATGGTCCTGAGTCTCTCTATACGGTCCTAAGTCTCTCTTCACGGTGCTGAGTCTCTCTTCATGGTCCTGAGTCTCTCTATATGGTCCTGAGTCTCTCTTCATTGTCCTGAGTCTCTCTATACGGTCCTAGGACTCTCTTCATGGTCCTGAGTCTCTCTATATGGTCCTAAGTCTCTCTTCACGGTCCTGAGTCTCTCTATACGATCCTAAGACTCTCGTCATGGTCCTGAGTCTCTCTATACGGTCATAGGACTCTCTTCATGGTCCTGAGTCTCTCTATACGGTCCTAAGTCTCTCTTCACGGTGCTGAGTCTCTCTTTCACGGTCCTGAGTCTCTCTATACGGTCCTAAGTCTCTCTTCACGGTCCTGAGTCTCTCTTCACGGTCCTGAGTCTCTCTATACGGTCCTAAGTCTCTCTTCACGGTCCTGAGTCTCTCTTCATGGTCCTGAGTCTCTCTATACGGTCCTGAGTCTCTCTTCATTGTCCTGAGTCTCTCTATACGGTCCTAAGTCTCTCTTCATGGTCCTGAGTCTCTCTATACGGTCCTGAGTCTCTCTATATGGTCCTGAGTCTCTCTTCACGGTCCTGAGTCTCTTTATACGGTCCTGAGTCTCTCTATACGGTCCTAAGTCTCTCTTTCTGGTCCTGAGTCTCTCTATACAGTCCTGAGTCTCTCTATACGGTCCTAAGTCTCTCTTTCTGGTCCTGAGTCTCTCCATACAGTCCTGAGTCTCTCTATACGGTCCTAAGTCTCTCTTCATGGTCCTGAGTCTCTCTATAAGATCCTAAGTCTCTCTTCATGGTCCTGAGTCTCTCTATATGGTCCTGAGTCTCTCTATATGGTCCTGAGTCTCTCTTCAAGGTCCTGAGTCTCTCTATATGGCCCTAAGTCTCTCTTCTTGGTCCTGATTCTCTCTATACGATCCAGAGTCTCTCTATACGGTCCTAAGTCTCTCTTCCTGGTCCTGATTCTCTCTGTATGGTCCTGAGTCTCTCTATACGGTCCTAAGTCTCTCTTCATGGTCCTGAGTCTCTCTATATGGTCCTGAGTCTCTCTTCACGGTCCTGAGTCTCTCTATATGAGCCTAAGACTCTCGTAATGGTCCTGAGTCTCTCTATACGGTCCTAGGACTCTCTTCATGGTCCTGAGTCTCTCTATACGGTCCTAAGTCTCTCTTCACGGTGCTGAGTCTCTCTTCATGGTCCTGAGTCTCTCTATACGGTCCTGAGTCTCTCTTCATTGTCCTGAGTCTCTCTATACGGTCCTAGGACTCTCTTCATGGTCCTGAGTCTCTCTATATGGTCCTAAGTCTCTCTTCACGGTCCTGAGTCTCTCTATACGATCCTAAGACTCTCGTCATGGTCCTGAGTCTCTCTATACGGTCATAGGACTCTCTTCATGGTCCTGAGTCTCTCTATACGGTCCTAAGTCTCTCTTCACGGTGCTGAGTCTCTCTTTCACGGTCCTGAGTCTCTCTATACGGTCCTAAGTCTCTCTTCACGGTCCTGAGTCTCTCTTCATGGTCCTGAGTCTCTCTATACGGTCCTAAGTCTCTCTATACGGTCCTAAGTCTCTCTTCATGGTCCTGAGTCTCTCTATACGGTCCTGAGTCTCTCTTCACGGTGCTGAGTCTCTCTTTCACGGTCCTGAGTCTCTCTATACGGTCCTAAGTCTCTCTTCACGGTCCTGAGTCTCTCTTCATGGTCCTGAGTCTCTCTATACGGTCCTAAGTCTCTCTATACGGTCCTAAGTCTCTCTTCATGGTCCTGAGTCTCTCTATACGGTCCTGAGTCTCTCTTCATTGTCCTGAGTCTCTCTATACGGTCCTAAGTCTCTCTTCATGTTCCTGAGTCTCTCTATACGGTCCTAAGTCTCTCTTCATGTTCCTAAGTCTCTCTTCAAGGTCCTGAGTCTCTCTATATGGTCCTGAGTCTCTCTTCACGGTCTTGAGTCTCTTTATATGGTCATACGTCTCTCTTCACGGTCTTGAGTCTCTCTATACGGTCCTAGGACTCTCTTCATGGTCCTGAGTCTCTCTATAGGGTCCTAAGTCTCTCTTTACGGTCCTGAGTCTCTCTTCATGGTCCTGAGTCTCTCTATACCATCCTAAGTCTCTCTTCATGGTCCTGAGTCTCTCTTTATGGTCCTGAGTCTCTCTTCACGGTCTTGAGTGTCTCTATACGGACCTAAGTCTTTCTTCATGGTCCTGAGTCTCTCTATACGGTCCTAGGACTCTCTTCATGGTCCTGAGTCTCTCTATACGGTCCTAAGTCTCTCTTCACGGTGCTGAGTCTCTCTTTCACGGTCCTGAGTCTCTCTATACGGTCCTAAGTCTCTCTTCACGGTCCTGAGTCTCTCTTCATGGTCCTGAGTCTCTCTATACGGTCCTAAGTCTCTCTATACGGTCCTAAGTCTCTCTATACGGTCCTAAGTCTCTCTTCATGGTCCTGAGTCTCTCTATACGGTCCTGAGTCTCTCTTCACGGTGCTGAGTCTCTCTTTCACGGTCCTGAGTCTCTCTATACGGTCCTAAGTCTCTCTTCACGGTCCTGAGTCTCTCTTCATGGTCCTGAGTCTCTCTATACGGTCCTAAGTCTCTCTATACGGTCCTAAGTCTCTCTTCATGGTCCTGAGTCTCTCTATACGGTCCTGAGTCTCTCTTCATTGTCCTGAGTCTCTCTATACGGTCCTAAGTCTCTCTTCATGTTCCTGAGTCTCTCTATACGGTCCTAAGTCTCTCTTCATGTTCCTAAGTCTCTCTTCAAGGTCCTGAGTCTCTCTATATGGTCCTGAGTCTCTCTTCACGGTCTTGAGTCTCTTTATATGGTCATACGTCTCTCTTCACGGTCTTGAGTCTCTCTATACGGTCCTAGGACTCTCTTCATGGTCCTGAGTCTCTCTATAGGGTCCTAAGTCTCTCTTTACGGTCCTGAGTCTCTCTTCATGGTCCTGAGTCTCTCTATACCATCCTAAGTCTCTCTTCATGGTCCTGAGTCTCTCTTTCTGGTCCTGAGTCTCTCTATACAGTCCTGAGTCTCTCTATACGGACCTAAGTCTCTCTTTCTGGTCCTGAGTCTCTCCATACAGTCCTGAGTCTCTCTATACGGTCCTAAGTCTCTCTTCATGGTCCTGAGTCTCTCTATAAGATCCTAAGTCTCTCTTCATGGTCCTGAGTCTCTCTATATGGTCCTGAGTCTCTCTATATGGTCCTGAGTCTCTCTTCAAGGTCCTGAGTCTCTCTATATGGCCCTAAGTCTCTCTTCTTGGTCCTGATTCTCTCTATACGATCCAGAGTCTCTCTATACGGTCCTAAGTCTCTCTTCCTGGTCCTGATTCTCTCTGTATGGTCCTGAGTCTCTCTATACGGTCCTAAGTCTCTCTTCATGGTCCTGAGTCTCTCTATATGGTCCTGAGTCTCTCTTCACGGTCCTGAGTCTCTCTATATGAGCCTAAGACTCTCGTAATGGTCCTGAGTCTCTCTATACGGTCCTAGGACTCTCTTCATGGTCCTGAGTCTCTCTATACGGTCCTAAGTCTCCCTTCACGGTGCTGAGTCTCTCTTCATGGTCCTGAGTCTCTCTATACGGTCCTGAGTCTCTCTTCATTGTCCTGAGTCTCTCTATACGGTCCTAGGACTCTCTTCATGGTCCTGAGTCTCTCTATATGGTCCTAAGTCTCTCTTCACGGTCCTGAGTCTCTCTATACGATCCTAAGACTCTCGTCATGGTCCTGAGTCTCTCTATACGGTCATAGGACTCTCTTCATGGTCCTGAGTCTCTCTATACGGTCCTAAGTCTCTCTTCACGGTGCTGAGTCTCTCTTTCACGGTCCTGAGTCTCTCTATACGGTCCTAAGTCTCTCTTCACGGTCCTGAGTCTCTCTTCATGGTCCTGAGTCTCTCTATACGGTCCTAAGTCTCTCTATACGGTCCTAAGTCTCTCTTCATGGTCCTGAGTCTCTCTATACGGTCCTGAGTCTCTCTTCACGGTGCTGAGTCTCTCTTTCACGGTCCTGAGTCTCTCTATACGGTCCTAAGTCTCTCTTCACGGTCCTGAGTCTCTCTTCATGGTCCTGAGTCTCTCTATACGGTCCTAAGTCTCTCTATACGGTCCTAAGTCTCTCTTCATGGTCCTGAGTCTCTCTATACGGTCCTGAGTCTCTCTTCATTGTCCTGAGTCTCTCTATACGGTCCTAAGTCTCTCTTCATGTTCCTGAGTCTCTCTATACGGTCCTAAGTCTCTCTTCATGTTCCTAAGTCTCTCTTCAAGGTCCTGAGTCTCTCTATATGGTCCTGAGTCTCTCTTCACGGTCTTGAGTCTCTTTATATGGTCATACGTCTCTCTTCACGGTCTTGAGTCTCTCTATACGGTCCTAGGACTCTCTTCATGGTCCTGAGTCTCTCTATAGGGTCCTAAGTCTCTCTTTACGGTCCTGAGTCTCTCTTCATGGTCCTGAGTCTCTCTATACCATCCTAAGTCTCTCTTCATGGTCCTGAGTCTCTCTTTATGGTCCTGAGTCTCTCTTCACGGTCTTGAGTGTCTCTATACGGACCTAAGTCTTTCTTCATGGTCCTGAGTCTCTCTATACGGTCCTAGGACTCTCTTCATGGTCCTGAGTCTCTCTATACGGTCCTAAGTCTCTCTTCACGGTGCTGAGTCTCTCTTTCACGGTCCTGAGTCTCTCTATACGGTCCTAAGTCTCTCTTCACGGTCCTGAGTCTCTCTTCATGGTCCTGAGTCTCTCTATACGGTCCTAAGTCTCTCTATACGGTCCTAAGTCTCTCTTCATGGTCCTGAGTCTCTCTATACGGTCCTGAGTCTCTCTTCACGGTGCTGAGTCTCTCTTTCACGGTCCTGAGTCTCTCTATACGGTCCTAAGTCTCTCTTCACGGTCCTGAGTCTCTCTTCATGGTCCTGAGTCTCTCTATACGGTCCTAAGTCTCTCTATACGGTCCTAAGTCTCTCTTCATGGTCCTGAGTCTCTCTATACGGTCCTGAGTCTCTCTTCATTGTCCTGAGTCTCTCTATACGGTCCTAAGTCTCTCTTCATGTTCCTGAGTCTCTCTATACGGTCCTAAGTCTCTCTTCATGTTCCTAAGTCTCTCTTCAAGGTCCTGAGTCTCTCTATATGGTCCTGAGTCTCTCTTCACGGTCTTGAGTCTCTTTATATGGTCATACGTCTCTCTTCACGGTCTTGAGTCTCTCTATACGGTCCTAGGACTCTCTTCATGGTCCTGAGTCTCTCTATAGGGTCCTAAGTCTCTCTTTACGGTCCTGAGTCTCTCTTCATGGTCCTGAGTCTCTCTATACCATCCTAAGTCTCTCTTCATGGTCCTGAGTCTCTCTTTATGGTCCTGAGTCTCTCTTCACGGTCTTGAGTGTCTCTATACGGACCTAAGTCTTTCTTCATGGTCCTGAGTCTCTCTATACGGTCCTAGGACTCTCTTCATGGTCCTGAGTCTCTCTATACGGTCCTAATTCTCTCTTCACGGTGCTGAGTCTCTCTTCACGGTTCTGAGTCTCTCTATACGGTCCTAAGTCTCTCTTCACGGTCCTGAGTCTCTCTTCATGGTCCTGAGTCTCTCTTCAAGGTCCTGAGTCTCTCTTCAAGGTCCTGAGTCTCTCTATATGGTCCTGAGTCTCTCTTCACGGTCCTGAGTCTCTCTATACGGTCCTAAGTCTCTCTTCACGGTCCTGAGTCTCTCTTCATGGTCCTGAGTCTCTCTATACGGTCCTGAGTCTCTCTTCATTGTCCTGAGTCTCTCTATACGGTCCTAGGACTCTCTTCATGGTCCTGAGTCTCTCTATATGGTCCTAAGTCTCTCTTCACGGTCCTGAGTCTCTCTTCACGGTCTTGAGTCTCTCTATACGGTCCTAAGTCCCTCTTCATGGTCCTGAGTCTCTCTATATGGTCCTGAGTCTCTCTTCACGGTCCTGAGTCTCTCTATATGGTCCTGAGTCTCTCTTCACGGTCCTGAGTCTCTCTATACAATCTTAAGACTCTCGTCCTGGTCCTGAGTCTCTCTATACGGTCCTAGGACTCTCTTCATGGTCCTGAGTCTCTCTATACGGTCCTAAGTCTCTCTTCACGGTGCTGAGTCTCTCTTCACGGTCCTGAGTCTCTCTATACGGTCCTAAGTCTCTCTTCATGGTCCTGAGTCTCTCTATACGGTCCTGAGTCTCTCTTCATTGTCCTGAGTCTCTCTATACGGTCCTAGGACTCTCTTCATGGTCCTGAGTCTCTCTATATGGTCCTAAGTCTCTCTTCACGGTCCTGAGTCTCTCTTCATGGTCCTGAGTCTCTCTATATGGTCCTGAGTCTCTCTTCACGGTCCTGAGTCTCTCTATACGATCCTAAGACTCTCGTGATGGTCTTGAGTCTCTCTAAACGGTCCTAGGACTCTCTTCATGGTCATGAGTCTCTCTATACGGTCCTAAGTCTCTCTTCACAGTGCTGAGTCTCTCTTCACAGTCCTGAGTCTCTCTATACGGTCCTAAGTCTCTCTTCACGGTCCTGAGTCTCTCTTCATGGTCCTGAGTCTCTCTATACGGTCCTAGGACTCTCTTCATGGTCCTGAGTCTCTCTATATGGTCCTAAGTCTCTCTTCACGGTCCTGAGCCTCTCTTCACGGTCCTGAGTCTCTCTATACGGTCCTAAGTCTCTCTTCATGTTCCTGAGTCTCTCTATACGGTCCTAAGTCTCTCTTCATGTTCCTGAGTCTCTCTTCAAGGTCCTGAGTCTCTCTATATGGTCCTGAGTCTCTCTTCACGGTCCTGAGTCTCTTTATATGGTCATAAGTCTCTATTCATTATCCTGAGTCTCTCTCTATGGTCCTAAATCTCTTTTCACGGTCCTGATTCTCTCTGTATGGTCCTGAGTCTCTCTATACGGTCCTAGGACTCTCTTCATGGTCCTGAGTCTCTCTATACGGTCCTAAGTCTCTCTTCACGGTCCTGAGTCTCTCTTCATGGTCCTGAGTCTCTCTATACCATCCTAAGTCTCTCTTCATGGTCCTGAGTCTCTCTTTATGGTCCTGAGTCTCTCTTCACGGTCTTGAGTGTCACTATACGGACCTAAGTCTCTCTTCATGGTCCTGAGTCTCTCTATACGGTCCTAGGACTCTCTTCATGGTCCTGAGTCTCTCTATACGGTCCTAAGTCTCTCTTCACGGTGCTGAGTCTCTCTTCACGGTTCTGAATCTCTCTATACGGTCCTAAGTCTCTCTTCACGGTCCTGAGTCTCTCTTCATGGTCCTGAGTCTCTATACGGTTCTGAGTCTCTCTTCAAGGTCCTGAGTCTCTCTATATGGTCCTGAGTCTCTCTTCACGGTCCTGAGTCTCTCTATACGGTCCTAAGTCTCTCTTCACGGTCCTGAGTCTCTCTTCATGGTCCTGAGTCTCTCTATACGGTCCTGAGTCTCTCTTCATTGTCCTGAGTCTCTCTATACGGTCCTAGGACTCTCTTCATGGTCCTGAGTCTCTTTTCATGGTCCTGAGTCTCTCTATACGGTCCTGAGTCTCTCTTCATTGTCCTGAGTCTCTCTATACGGTCCTAGGACTCTCTTCATGGTCCTGAGTCTCTCTATATGGTCCTAAGTCTCTCTTCACGGTCCTGAGTCTCTCTTCACGGTCCTGAGTCTCTCTATACGGTCCTAAGTCTCTCTTCATGTTCCTGAGTCTCTCTTCAAGGTCCTGAGTCTCTCTATATGGTCCTGTGTCTCTCTTCACGGTCCTGAGTCTCTTTATATGGTCATAAGTCTCTCTTCACGGTCCTGAGTCTCTCGTTACGGTCCTAAGTCTCTCTTCACGGTGCTGAGTCTCTCTTCATGGTCCTGAGTCTCTCTATACGGTCCTAAGTCTCTCTTCACGGTCCTGAGTCTCTCTATACGATCCTAAGACTCTCGTCATGGTCCTGAGTCTCTCTATACGGTCCTAAGTCTCTCTTCACGGTGCTGAGTCTTTCTTCACTGTCCTGAGTCTCTCTATACGGTCCTAAGTCTCTCTTCACGGTCCTGAGTCTCTCTTCATGGTCCTGAGTCTCTCTATACGGTCCTGATTCTCTCTTCATTGTCCTGAGTCTCTCTATATGGTCCTAGGACTCTCTTCATGGTCCTGAGTCTCTCTTCACGGTCCTGAGTCTCTCTATATGGTCCTAAGTCTCTCTTCATGGTCCTGAGTCTCTTTTCATGGTCCTGAGTATCTCTATATGGTCCTGAGTCTCTCTCTAGCAGGGCTTCTCAAATTCCAAGGTCCAGATCCGGACCGAACTGCAAATCAATCCGGACCGGACCTCGTGTCAAATTAGATGTAAATGAATGTATATTTTCTTGTGTCTGACGCATTGTGAGAATGACAAAACATATTTACTGTGTGTGCGAGTGTGTGTTGGTTTTTACTTCCGTGAAAGTGAAAGTCTAATGCTCCCATTGGTAGCATTAGGGAGGGGCCCCAATCAGAAGCGCAGCGTCATTGTTATGACAATTAGTTGTCACTGTCAGTCAGGGACCTGCACACGTTATTGCAAACTGGCAGCATGTCGTTTTTATAGTTCCCAAAGCAAGAGAAAGTTGATCAAAAGAACCGAGAAATCAAAGAAGAATGGACAGAGAAACTAAACGAAGCACAGCTGTTTTAAGCAGCAGTGTCTCCAGAACAAAGAGGACAGCAACACGTACTCACTTCAAATCTTACTATCAAGCCACAAACAGACTGTTAGTCAGATCTATGACAATGCCTGAGAGAGCAAATGAAGCCTCACTCTAAGTGGCCTGGGTTTTGGGCAAGCACAAAAAGCCCTTTTCTGATTCAGAAGTAGTGAAGGAGTGCATGACTGAAGTAACTGAGGCTTTGTTGGAGGGTAAGGAGAGACAGGAGATGTCAGATCCCCTAAACTCCACTACAACCAGGAGAGCTGAATGACTTGATGAAGTCCTGGTGACTCAGCTGACGGAGTGCATTTCACTGGCTGTTGATGAATCAACTGACAGCGCTGACAACCTCTTTGTTAGGTTAAAGTGAGGCAAAGGGAACGTTTTGTGAGGACATATTAGGCCTCTAAACCCTATATGGCTACACCAGGGGAGAGGACATTTATGAAGCCATCAGGCAGATGCTGAATGAAATGGGAATTTACCTCAAGACTATGGTGTCCATTGCAACTGATGGAGCTCCAGCCATGAATGTGAGAAAGAAGATGGCTGTTAAGCACCTGAAAGAGCACCACCCAGACCTGCTGTCATAGCACTGCATCATTTACCAGTCAGTGCTGTGTGCCAATCTTGGAAAAGAATACTCAGATGTCATGGACACAATTCTGAAGCTTGTGAACTAGCTGAGAGCCTAGTTCACTACCTGAGAGCCTCCTCAGCCCTTCAGTAGATCTGAGGAGGCTCTCAGCTAGTTCACTACCTGAGAGCCTCCTCAGACCTTCAGTATATCTGAGGAGGCTCTCAGCTAGTTCACTACCTGAGAGCCTCCTCAGCCCTTCAGTAGATCTGAGGAGGCTCTCAGCTAGTTCACTGCCTGAGAGCCTCCTCAGCCCTTCAGTAGATCTGAGGAGGCTCTCAGCTAGTTCACTGCCTGAGAGCCTCCTCAGCCCTTCAGTAGATCTGAGGAGGCTCTCAGCTAGTTCACTACCTGAGAGCCTCCTCAGCCCTTCAGTAGATCTGAGGAGGCTCTCAGCTAGTTCACTACCTGAGAGCCTCCTCAGCCCTTCAGTAGATCTGAGGAGGCTCTCAGCTAGTTCACTACCTGAGAGCCTCCTCAGCCCTTCAGTAGGTCTGAGGAGGCTCTCAGCTAGTTCACTGCCTGAGAGCCTCCTCAGACCTTCAGTAGATCTGAGGAGGCTCTCAGCTAGTTCACTACCTGAGAGCCTCCTCAGACCTTCAGTAGATCTGAGGAGGCTCGCAGGTAGTGAACTACCTGAGAGCCTCCTCAGACCTTCAGCACCGGCTCTGCGTGCATTTCTGGCAAATGTAAGAGTATTCCTCTTGGTTGTATGATGGTCATCTGGCTAAATCCTAAATGAAAAAAATAATTTTCAGTAGTAGTGAAGAAAAGTGTGTCATTACCTCACTCTCACTCCCTCACTCTCACTCCCTCACTCTCACTCCCACTCCCTCCCTCACACCAGGTAAATGTTACCTCACTCTCACTCCCTCCCTCACACCAGGTAAATGTTACCTCTCACTCCCTCCCTCACACCAGGTAAATGTTACCTCACTCTCTCCCTCTCACCAGGTAAATGCTACCTCCCTCCCTCCCTCTCACCAGGTAAATGCTACCTCACTCCCTCCCTCTCACCAGGTAAATGTTACCTCCCTCCCTCCCTCTCACCAGGTAAATGTTACCTCCCTCCCTCCCTCCCTCTCACCAGGTAAATGTTACCTCACTCCCTCCCTCTCACCAGGTAAATGCTACCTCACTCCCTCCCTCTCACCAGGTAAATGTCACCTCCCTCCCTCCCTCTCACCAGGTAAATGTCACCTCACTCCCTCCCTCTCACCAGGTAAATGCTACCTCACTCCCTCCCTCTCACCAGGTAAATGTCACCTCCCTCCCTCTCTCTCACCAGGTAAATGCTACCTCTCCCTCCCTCTCACCAGGTAAATGTTACCTCACTCCCTCCCTCTCACCAGGTAAATGCTACCTCCCTCCCTCCCTCTCACCAGGTAAATGTCACCTCCCTCCCTCCCTCTCACCAGGTAAATGTCACCTCACTCCCTCCCTCTCACCAGGTAAATGCTACCTCTCCCTCCCTCTCACCAGGTAAATGTTATCTCCCTCCCTCCCTCTCACCAGGTAAATGTCACCTCACTCCCTCCCTCTCACCAGGTAAATGCTATCTCCCTCCCTCCCTCTCACCAGGTAAATGTCACCTCACTCCCTCCCTCTCACCAGGTAAATGTCACCTCCCTCCCTCCCTCTCACCAGGTAAATGTCACCTCCCTCCCTCCCTCTCACCAGGTAAATGTCACCTCCCTCCCTCCCTCTCACCAGGTAAATGTCACCTCCCTCCCTCCCTCTCACCAGGTAAATGCTACCTCCCTCCCTCCCTCTCACCAGGTAAATGTCACCTCACTCCCTCCCTCTCACCAGGTAAATGTCACCTCCCTCCCTCCCTCTCACCAGGTAAATGTCACCTCCCTCCCTCCCTCCCTCTCACCAGGTAAATGTCACCTCCCTCTCACCAGGTAAATGTCACCTCACTCCCTCCCTCTCACCAGGTAAATGTCACCTCCCTCCCTCCCTCTCACCAGGTAAATGCTATCTCCCTCCCTC
Source organism: Muraenolepis orangiensis (assembly GCA_027704905.1). Taxonomy (NCBI): domain Eukaryota; kingdom Metazoa; phylum Chordata; class Actinopteri; order Gadiformes; family Muraenolepididae; genus Muraenolepis; species Muraenolepis orangiensis. The sequence goes on along the minus strand of CM051010.1, from coordinate 6,045,603 downwards.
CCTCTCACCAGGTAAATGTCACCTCACTCCCTCCCTCTCACCAGGTAAATGTCACCTCCCTCCCTCCCTCCCTCTCACCAGGTAAATGTCACCTCCCTCCCTCCCTCCCTCTCACCAGGTAAATGTCACCTCCCTCTCACCAGGTAAATGTCACCTCACTCCCTCCCTCTCACCAGGTAAATGTCACCTCCCTCCCTCCCTCTCACCAGGTAAATGCTATCTCCCTCCCTCCCTCTCACCAGGTAAATGTCACCTCACTCCCTCCCTCTCACCAGGTAAATGTCACCTCCCTCCCTCCCTCTCACCAGGTAAATGTCACCTCCCTCCCTCCCTCTCACCAGGTAAATGTCACCTCCCTCCCTCCCTCTCACCAGGTAAATGTCACCTCCCTCCCTCCCTCTCACCAGGTAAATGTCACCTCCCTCCCTCCCTCTCACCAGGTAAATGTCACCTCAATGTGAGGTGAGCTCTGCATGTTTTTGCGGAGCAGAAGAAGCCAAACAGGCCCTTGATGTTCAGCAGGATGATGAACAGATGAAGTGTGGCCTTTTGATGGATGTGACATCTCAACTGAATGAGCTCAACTCCAAGGCCAAGGCAACACAGTGTGTGACCTGATGTCAGCAATATGGAGAGTGACATAACAGAGGCACAACAATTTTCAAAACTGTATTGGATCTCCATTTCTGGTGAAGAATGTTCCAGAATTCTCAAGAGAGGCACAGAGCATCTTCCCGTGGGCAAATGTTTCATCTCTGCAAACCGAGCTGATAGAGGAGAGGTGGACTGTGACCATGTGACATTCTGGACAAAGATGGCTACCGCAGCAAATGTCCCCCACCTTCAGAAGGTGGCCACTCATTTGCTCACCATGTGCGGTTCCACATATTGCTGTGAGTCTGGACTTTCTACGTTTGTGAAAACTCATACAGCAAATTGAACCACTTGGGTTAGTACCTTGTGGGAGGTTCAAGGCGTTGGCTACAGGCTAACAGCATCATTTCTCCCACTAGTTCAAGCCACCATACTGTACTTTTGAATTTGTGTGTATATGGTGTGGATGTTGATTTACGTCATGCACTTTACTGGCCCATTGACCTTGTATAAAATTTGACCTTTAAAAAAAGGTTTGAGTAGCCCTGCTATATACGGTCCTGAGTCTCTCCTCATGGTCCTGACCATTAGGCACTTCATACTCCTTGTAAAATAGACAGTTCAGTGTGGTACTGACCGTCCCGGTTGGAGAGCAGCTGGACCAGGCCGTTGAGACAGGTGTCCCTCACCTCCCCGATGTGAGTGGCACAGCGGCCGATGGCTTGTATGGTGGCTGCCACGAAGTCCTTGTCCATGCTTTTAATGTACGTCTGTCAGTCAAAAGACAAACATCCGCTCAATACAACACGTATAGGATAGACATACAACACGTATAGGATAGACATACAACACGTATAGGATAGACATACAACACGTATAGGATAGACATACAACACGTATAGGATAGATATACAACACGTATAGGATAGATATACAACACGTATAGGATAGATATACAACACGTATAGGATAGATATACAACACGTATAGGATAGATATACAACACGTATAGGATAGATATACAACACGTATAGGATAGATATACAACACGTATAGGATAGATATACAACACGTATAGGATAGACATACAACACGTATAGGATAGACATACAACACGTATAGGATAGACATACAACACGCATAGGATAGACATACAACACGTATAGGATAGACATACAACACGCATAGGATAGACATACAACACGTATAGGATAGACATACAACACGCATAGGATAGACATATGTTTAGGTAACACTTTACAATAAGGGTTCATTAGTTAGCCATGAATTAACATTAGTAAATTCAGTAAAAAGCATTATTTTATTTCATTAGCATAAGGGGTTAGGCTTAGTGGGTAAACCTATTAAATAATGTATAAGTTAATACATTAGTTAACAGGAACGCCATTAGTTAATGATTACTAGATCATTAGTAAACTGTTAATTAACTGTTACTTAAAGGTATATTTTAAAATTATGTGAAAAATGTACTGTAAATCATAAAATGACCATGATAATACATCTGAGATTAAAGAAACATGCTAAATTGAAATACTGTCTTTTCTGACAACAGCATGTCCTCCAGGTCCTGTGTGGTCTTGGTCTGTGTGTGTACTGTCCTCCAGGTCCTGTGTGGTCTTGGTCTGTGTGTGTACTGTCCTCCAGGTCCTGTGTGGTCTTGGTCTGTGTGTGTACTGTCCTCCAGGTCCTGTGTGGTCTTGGTCTGTGTGTACTGTCCCCCAGGTCCTGTGTGGTCTTGGTCTGTGTGTGTACTGTCCTCCAGGTCCTGTGTGGTCTTGGTCTGTGTGTGTACTGTCCTCCAGGTCCTGTGTGGTCTTGGTCTGTGTGTGTACTGTCCTCCAGGTCCTGTGTGGTCTTGGTCTGTGTGTGTACTGTCCTCCAGGTCCTGTGTGGTCTTGGTCTGTGTGTGTACTGTCCTCCAGGTCCTGTGTGGTCTTGGTCTGTGTGTGTACTGTCCTCCAGGTCCTGTGTGGTCTTGGTCTGTGTGTGTACTGTCCCCCAGGTCCTGTGTGGTCTTGGTCTGTGTGTGTACTGTCCTCCAGGTCCTGTGTGGTCTTGGTCTGTGTGTGTACTGTCCTCCAGGTCCTGTGTGGTCTTGGTCTGTGTGTGTACTGTCTCCCAGGTCCTTGGGTTGCCAGATATGAAACTAATTGGCACACAAATGGCAGTGCTGCTGCCATGGAACCAAGCAAACAAACTGGATCAACTGAGATTATAATAGATTCTACCGACCTAAAAAGCCTGGGCCTCCTCTAGAAGGACAATGCTAAAACAAGGGGAAATCTTAATCAGAGTAATCTCTAGTCTTAATCTGGTCCTCGTCTCATATCATGTTGTGCATCTCGGCTCGGTGGAGTTTGTTTGTACACAACCGGGCAACCCACGTGATGAGAGTCTGATGAGGAGGAGGAGAAGGAGGAGGAGGAGGAGGAGGAGGAGGAGGAGGAGGAGGAGGAGGAGGAGGAAGGAGGGGGCGGGCGGAGACAACTCTCTCCAATAGTGTGGATCTGGACTGCGGTGTTTTAAACCCAGTGTCATTGATGCATTGTACATATATCTCCTTAATTGCTTATTGCTTTACTAATTGTTAATTAACTAATTAACATTACTAATGTTAATTAATGATTGTTGTAAAGTGTTACAATACATAGACTACGAAAACAGACTGTCGCTTTACCTGAAACTCCCTTAGGATGGTGGAAATATTGGTTTCGTTGGCCAGATTGGTCAGGACCTCCAGCTGTCAGAACACAAACAAACAAGAGCAAACAAAAGCTTCTTTGAAACAAACACACGTCTGCCTGCTGAAAAGATTGTCTTTCAATTGAAAGCAAAGCCGTCTTTTAGACAAACTGTCCATGGAATGATCGACTTAAAAACAAATCAATATTGCAGCAATTACAGTCCGGGCCAATAGGAGCTATAGGAATCAGAACAATAGGTGACTATTTTTAGATTAAGTGACTTTGGGAGAGAAAGGAAAATAATAGAACCTTTAAGACTTTGATCTGTGTGGGATCTGTGGAGCGGATGTAGAAGCTCTTCAAGTAAGGTTCGAACATCCCCTGAGGAGCACATCACACTGTCAGCCCAGTTTTCTTCTCACAGCACATTATGGTTATTATTCTAATATTGGATCTGTAATACTTATTATTATATTATATTTATTATACCCTTCTTTTGATGGTCATGGTGGCCACGTTCTGGAGAACCACGTATTGGACCTCACTGTGGGAGAGAGAGAGGGAGGAAGAGAGAGAGGAAGAGAAAGGAAGAGAGAGAGAGAGAGAGAGAGAGAGAGAGAGAGAGAGAGAGAGAGAGAGAGAGAGAGAGAGAGAGAGAGAGAGAGAGAGAGAGAGAGAGAGAGAGAGAGAGAGAGAGGATTGAGAGAGGGGAGCGACAGATAGAGAGGGAGAGAGAGGAAGAGAGAGAGAGGAGAGAAGGAGGAGGGACGAGAGAGAGAGAAGAGGAGAGAGAGAGGGAGAGGAGAGAAGGGAAGATGAGAGAGTGGAGAGGAAGAGAGAGAGAGAGAAGAGGAGGAAGGAGACAGGGAGAGGAGAGAGACAGAGAGAGATAAGAGAGGGAGAGGGGAGGGAGAGAGAGGGAGAGACGAAGAGAGAGAGAGGAGAGAAGGAGGAGAGAAGAGACAGAGAGGAGAGGAGGAGGGAGAGAGGAGGAGAGACGAGAGAGAGAGAGAGAGAGAGATAGAGAGAGGAGAGAGACAGAAGAGAGAGAGATAAGAGAGGAGGGGAGGTGAGAGAGGGGAGAGAGGAGAGAGAAGGAGAGAGAGATACGAGAGGAGGGGGAGGAGAGAGGGGAGAGACGATAGAGAGAGGAGAGAGAAGGAGAGAGAGAGAGACAGAGAGGAAGGGGAGGGGAGGGGAGTGAGAGAGGGAGAGACGATAGAGAGAGGAGAGAGAGAGGTAGAGGAGACATACAGAGAGGAGGGGGAGGGGAGGTGAGAGAGGGGAGAGACGATAGAGAGAGGAGAGAGACAGGTAGAGGAGACATACAGAGAGGAGGGGGGGGGGAGTGAGAGAGGGGAGAGACGATAGAGAGAGGAGAGAGACAGGTAGAGTGAGACATACAGAGAGGAGGGGGGGGGTGAGAGAGGGGAGAGACCGATAGAGAGAGGAGAGAGACAGGTAGAGAGAGACATACAGAGAGGAAGGGGGGGGGGGTGAGAGAGGGGAGAGACCGATAGAGAGAGGAGAGAGACAGGTAGAGTGAGACATACAGAGAGGAGGGGGGGGGGGGGTGAGAGAGGGGAGAGACCGATAGAGAGAGACATACAGAGAGGAGGGGGGGGTGAGAGAGGGGAGAGACCGATAGAGAGAGGAGAGAGACAGGTAGAGAGAGACATACAGAGAGGAAGGGGGGGGGGTGAGCTGTATTAGCAATCACTTTCAATCAAACCAAAAATCAAACCCAGACATTTAGATGTGATTCAGAAATTAACCATGAATAGTAAATAGATATGACACACACACACACACACACACGTCATATAGATATGACGCATGTTTAGACACATGTATTAAACAAATACAATACATGCTATTTGGTCAGTCACCTTCATGCAAAGCTTCTTACAGCACCGCGAGTACCACTCATCACCGCTTAGCATGGGGGAGGGGAGGGGGAGGGGGAGGGGGGAGGGGAGGGGCGGAGTCTCACCTGTGGCTCCTCAGCAGGCGGACCAGGGCCTTGGCTATGACCCCCACCTCCGCCTTAGGAGCCAGGTGGAAGTAGAGCTGGGCCACAGCCATCACCACCTGCAACCAGTGTGTGTGTGCGTGTGTGTGTGTGTGTGTGTGTGTGTGTGTGTGTGTGTGTGTGTGAAGAAGATATAGAGAGAAAATGTATATGTAACAAGTACTATTTTAGACATTAAATACAAGGGATTTCGCTTTTATACGATAATAATGAATGGATTCAAATAATCCCAACTATTGCTGGAATTAAAATGGTTTCACTTTAGGAGAGGAGAGAGGAGAGAGGAGGGATGAGAGGAGGGTGGAGAATGGAGGGAGGAGAGAGGAGAGAGGAGGGATGAGAGGAGGGAGGAGAGAGGAGAGAGGAGAGAGGAGGGATGAGAGGAGGGTGGAAAATGGAGGGAGGAGAGAGGAGAGAGGAGGGAGGAGGGAGGAGAGAGGAGGGATGAGAGGAGGGTGGAGAATGGAGGGAGGAGAGAGGAGAGAGGAGAGAGGAGAGAGGAGAGAGGAGAGAGGAGAGAGGAGAGAGGAGGGAGGAGAGAGGAGGGAGGAAAGAGGAGAGTGGAGAGAGGAGAGAGGAGGGATGAGAGGAGGGTGGAGAATGGAGGGAGGAGAGAGGAGAGAGGAGGGAGGAGAGAGGAGAGAGGAGAGTGGAGAGAGGAGAGAGGAGGGATGAGAGGAGGATGGAGAATGGAGGGAGGAGAGAGGAGAGAGGAGAGAGGAGAGAGGAGGGAGGAGAGAGGAGGGAGGAGGGAGGAGAGAGGAGAGGAGGGTGGAGAATGGAGGGAGGAGAGAGGAGAGAGGAGAGAGGAGGGATGAGAGGAGGGTGGATGGAGGAGAGAGGAGGGAGGAGGGATGAGAGGAGGGTGGAGAATGGAGGGAGGAGAGAGGAGAGATGAGAGGAGGGTGGAGAATGGAGGGAGGAGAGAGGAGAGAGGAGGGATGAGAGGAGGGATGAGAGGAGGGTGGAGAATGGAGGGAGGAGAGAGGAGAGAGGAGGGAGGAGAGAGGAGGGATGAGAGGAGGGTGGAGAATGGAGGGAGGAGAGAGGAGAGAGGAGGGATGAGAGGAGGGAGGAGAGAGGAGAGAGGAGAGAGGAGGGATGAGAG
>CM051010.1:5979164-6031664 GCA_027704905.1 Muraenolepis orangiensis | reverse complement strand
TACGAAGGGTCAGAATCAGATCAGAATCAGAATCTGAATGCTTATATTGTCACTGTACAGGTACAATACAATTGTCAAATTACAATTTACAACGTACAAAGACACGTTGGATAAAAGCGTCTGATAAAGGACTGTAGTGTAGTGTAGTGTAATGTCGTGTCGTGTCGTGTCGTGTCGTGTCGTGTAATGTAATGTAATGTAATGTAATGTAATGTAATGTAATGTAGTGTAATGTAGTGTAGTGTAGTGTAGTGTAATGTAATGTAATGTAATGTAATGTAGTGTAATGTAATGTAATGTAATGTAGTGTAGTGTAGTGTAGTGTAGTGTAATGTAGTGTAGTGTAATGTAATGTAATGTAATGTAGTGTAATGTAATGTAATGTAAAGGTGCAGTGTGTTTGTGTCCTGGGGGGTGTGTGTGTGTTTGGTGTGGTTGTGAATTATTACTGAGGGCCCGGAGGCGGGCTCAGGGTTACCTGTAGAGCTTGGGGATGGCGTGTATAGGTGAGGGTTACCTGTAGAGCTTGGGGATGGCGTGTACAGGTGAGGGTTACCTGTAGAGCTTGGGGATGGCGTGTACAGGTGAGGGTTACCTGTAGAGCTTGGGGATGGCATGTACAGGTGAGGGTTACCTGTAGAGCTTGGGGATGGCGTGTACAGGTGAGGGTTACCTGTAGAGCTTGGGGATGGCGTGTACAGGTGAGGGTTACCTGTAGAGCTTGGGGATGGCGTGTACAGGTGAGGGTTACCTGTAGAGCTTGGGGATGGCGTGTACAGGTGAGGGTTACCTGTAGAGCTTGGGGATGGCGTGTACAGGTGAGGGTTACCTGTAGAGCTTGGGGATGGCGTGTACAGGTGAGGGTTACCTGTAGAGCTTGGGGATGGCGTGTACAGGTGAGGGTTACCTGTAGAGCTTGGGGATGGCGTGTACAGGTGAGGGTTACCTGTAGAGCTTGGGGATGGCGTGTATAGGTGAGGGTTACCTGTAGAGCTTGGGGATGGCGTGTACAGGTGAGGGTTACCTGTAGAGCTTGGGGATGGCGTGTACAGGTGAGGGTTACCTGTAGAGCTTGGGGATGGCGTGTACAGGTGAGGGTTACCTGTATAGCTTGGGGATGGCGTGCGCTGCCGTCTTCCTGACGTAGGGAGACATGTCGGAGGCGGCCTCCTTGATGGCCAGCATCATGATGGGCACGATGATGGTGACCCGGATACTGGACAGAACCCTCAGAGCGCTGGCCCGTATCAGCTGGTTAGGGTCCTACACAAACACACACACACACACGCACACGCACGCACTGTAACAGTCAATATATGTATGAGCTGCGGCACAGGGACAGCCATTTTGTGAATCATAGAACACATTTGATAGTAAATGAGTAAATTTAGATAGTACATTTTCTGAGAAAAGGAGGAGGTCAGATTTTCGGGAGAAATATACAAACCTCAAACCCTAAATCATGAGATGGTGTTGTAATGCGGTGTGTGTTGTGGGTGTTGCAGTGTGTGTGTTGTGGGTGTTGCAGTGTGTGTGTTGTGGGTGTTGCAGTGTGTGTGTTGTGGGTGTTGCAGTGTGTGTGTTGTGGGTGTTGCAGTGTGTGTGGCTGTGTGTTGCAGTGTGTGTGTTGTGGGTGTTGCAGTGTGTGTTGCAGTGTGTTGCAGTGTGTGTGTTGTGGGTGTTGCAGTGTGTGTGTTGCAGTGTGTGTTGCAGTGTGTGCAGTGTGTGTTGTGTTTGTTGCAGTGTGTGTGGCGGTGTGTGTGGCTGTGTGTGCAGTGTGTGTGTTGCGGTGTGTGTTGTGTTTGTTGCAGTGTGTGTTGCAGTGTGTGTGTTGCGGTGTGTGTTGTATTTGTTGCAGTGTGTGTTGTGTGTGTTGCAGTGTGTGTGGCAGTGTGTGTGGTGGTGTGTATTGTGTGTAGCTGCAGTGTGTGTTGCAGTGTGTGTTGCAGTGTGTGATGCGGTGTGTGCTGCTGAGTGTGTCAGTGTGTCTCAGTGAGTGTGTTGATGAGTGTGTCAGTGTGTCTCAGTGAGTGTGTTGATGAGTGTGTCAATGTGTCTCAGTGAGTGTGTTGATGAGTGTGTCAGTGTGTCTCAGTGTGTGTGTGGCGGTGTGTGTTGCTGAGTGTGTGTGTCAGTGTGTCTCAGTGTGAGTGAGAGTGGCCGGTCCTACCTTCAGTCCTCTCTGGAAGGTGGAGATGGAGAGAAGAGCGAGATCCTGCTGCTCCTCCGCATACCGCACCAAGTACACATACACCAGCTTCTTCACCTGGGGAGACAGACAGACAGGCAGACAGGTAGACAGACAGACAGACAGACAGACAGACAGACAGGCAGACAGGCAGACAGACAGACAGACAGACAGGCAGACAGACAGATAGGCAGACAGACAGACAGGCAGACAGACAGACAGAGAGACAGACAGACAGACAGACAGACAGATGGGCAGACAGACAGATAGGCAGACAGACAGACAGGCAGACAGACAGGCAGACAGACAGACAGGTAGACAGACATGCAGACAGACAGACAGGCAGAAATACAGACATGTAAGCAGGCAAAGAGACAGGCAGACAGACAGACATTCAGATACGCAGACAGATTGGCACAGAGGCAGACAGACAAACAGGGGGGCAGTCATACAGACAAGTAGACAGGCAGAGCAGAGAAGCAGACAGACAGACCAGCAGACAGACAGAATGACAGACAGACAGACATGTAGACAGATAGACAGACAAACAGACAGACAATTATTAAATGACTACAAAATATGTCCAATGACTATCAGGATGAAGAGTGAATGAATAGCAGGTCTGATACGTCTCAGATAGCTGGAGGATAACCTCAATGTTCTTGCAGGCGACGTTCTTCACCACCGCTGGGAAGAGATCCGAGGTGTTCTTACCACGAGCTATCATCTGAAGAGAGCAGACAGGCAAACAAATTACTTTAATGTCATTATCATTACCATGGACACACACACACACACACACACACACAAACACACAAACCATAATTTAATTGTGAACGCCCAACTATATGTCAACACGGTGTCTTGAACCAGTCAGGTCCGGTCTTCCCCAGGTAATGATCGCTCACATTCTCATTAAGAAAACAACCCTCTTCCCCTGTGGTCCCAGCCGGCTCACAGACGTCTGGTTATACTGACAGACGTCTGGTTATACTGACAGACGTCTGGTTATACTGACAGACGTCTGGTTATACTGACAGACGTCTGGTTATACTGACAGACGTCTGGTTATACTCACAGCTCACAGTTTTTACAGGGCATTTCTCATTTAAATATTCATTCAAATATTGTAATGTGTGAACTAGTTTCTGGCGGTTGACCTCTGGGTGATGATGAGCTTCAGACTCACCGCTACGATACGCTTCATCGCCTCCAGCTTCAGGGAGTCCTTGTTGCTGTCCAGCATCTCCTTCAGGTCATCGTGTCTGTGGGGGGGAGGGAGCAGGGATATCATCAACATAATGACATTAGCAACATTACCATCAACATCATGACATCATGACCACATCGTGCCATCATCAGCATCAACAGCATCTTGAAATCAGGCCATCATCAGCATCTTGGCGTCATGACATCATGGTGGCAAGACTGTCAAGACGTTGGTTTTTCCATTCAAATAAAAAATATGATTTACTGAATTTACACTATAAGTCTTTATTTTACTATCACGAAAAGCAAGACACATCCCAGAATGATATCTGCTGCTAAATGCAGGAGATAAATCCCTTCCACAGCATATGTTCCGTTAGCGCAACGTGTAAACGACGGGTTTGGTGTGAAGGTGTGAGCGTATTACTCTCTCATGGAGAACAACAGGAGGATAAAAGGAGAGCATGATCTAAGCTGGCATGTCCATCGCCATGCCAACAGCTTCAGCTAACCGCTAGTGGCACAGCTAGCCACTAACCCAGGGACACCCGGCCTGAACCTGAACCCATGAAATCACTACAACAAGGGACTAAACTAAACCCTAACTAAACCGTTAGGGTTAATAGACAGCCTTTTATATAGTGGGGTATAGTAGGGGTATAGTAGGGGTATAGTAGGGTATAGTAGGGTATAGTAGGGGTATAGTAGGGTATAGTAGGGTATAGTAGGGGTATAGTAGGGGTATAGTGGGGTATAGTAGGGGTATAGTGGGATATAGTAGGGGTATAGTAGGGGTATAGTAGGGTATAGTAGGGGTATAGTAGGGGTATAGTGGGGTATAGTAGGGGTATAGTGGGATATAGTAGGGGTATAGTAGGGGTATAGTAGGGTATAGTAGGGGTATAGTAGGGGTATAGTGGGGTATAGTAGGGGTATAGTAGGGTATAGTAGGGTATAGTGGGGTATAGTGGGGTATAGTAGGGTATAGTAGGGTATAGTAGGGGTATAGTAGGGTATAGTAGGGGTATAGTAGGGTATAGTAGGGTATAGTAGGGGTATAGTAGGGGTATAGTGGGGTATAGTAGGGGTATAGTGGGATATAGTAGGGGTATAGTAGGGGTATAGTAGGGTATAGTAGGGGTATAGTGGGGTATAGTAGGGGTATAGTGGGATATAGTAGGGGTATAGTAGGGGTATAGTAGGGTATAGTAGGGGTATAGTGGGGTATAGTAGGGGTATAGTAGGGTATAGTAGGGGTATAGTGGGGTATAGTAGGGGTATAGTGGGGTATAGTAGGGATATAGTAGGGGTATAGTAGGGGTATAGTGGGGTATAGTAGGGGTATAGTGGGGTATAGTAGGGTATAGTAGGGGTATAGTAGGGGTATAGTGGGGTATAGCATGGGAATAGTAGGGGTATAGTAGGGGTATAGTGGGATATAGTAGGGGTATAGTAGGGTATAGTGGGGTATAGTAGGGGTATAGTAGGGGTATAGTGGGGTATAGTAGGGGTATAGTGGGGGTATAGTAGGGGTATAGTAGGGGTATAGTGGGGTATAGTAGGGGTATAGTGGGGTATAGTGGGGTATAGTAGGGGTATAGTGGGGTATAGTAGGGTATAGTAGGGGTATAGTGGGGTATAGTAGGGGTATAGTGGGGTATAGTAGGGTATAGTAGGGGTATAGTAGGGTATAGTAGGGGTATAGTAGGGGTATAGTGGGGTATAGTAGGGGTATAGTGGGGTATAGTGGGATATAGTGGGGGTATAGTAGGGGTATAGTAGGGTATAGTAGGGTATAGTAGGGGTATAGTGGGGTATAGTAGGGGTATAGTGGGGTATAGTGGGGTATAGTAGGGGTATAGTGGGGTATAGTAGGGTATAGTAGGGGTATAGTGGGGTATAGTAGGGGTATAGTGGGGTATAGTAGGGGTATAGTAGGGGTATAGTGGGGTATAGTAGGGTATAGTAGGGGTATAGTGGGGTATAGTAGGGGTATAGTGGGGTATAGTAGGGTATAGTAGGGGTATAGTGGAGTATAGTAGGGGTATAGTGGGGTATAGTAGGGATATAGTAGGGGTATAGTAGGGATATAGTAGGGGTATAGTAGGGGTATAGTAGGGATATAGTAGGGATATAGTAGGGGTATAGTGGGGGTATAGTAGGGATATAGTAGGGGTATAGTAGGGGTATAGTAGGGATATAGTAGGGGTATAGTAGGGGTATAGTAGGGGTATAGTAGGGATATAGTAGGGGTATAGTGGGGGTATAGTAGGGATATAGTAGGGGTATAGTAGGGATATAGTAGGGGTATAGTAGGGGTATAGTAGGGGTATAGTAGGGGTATAGTGGGGTATAGTAGGGATATAGTAGGGGTATAGTGGGGTATAGTAGGGTATAGTAGGGGTATAGTGGGGTATAGTAGGGGTATAGTGGGGTATAGTAGGGTATAGTAGGGGTATAGTGGGGTATAGTAGGGGTATAGTGGGGTATAGTAGGGATATAGTAGGGGTATAGTAGGGGTATAGTGGGGTATAGTAGGGTATAGTAGGGGTATAGTGGGGTATAGTGGGGGTATAGTAGGGGTATAGTAGGGGTATAGTGGGGGTATAGTAGGGTATAGTAGGGGTATAGTGGGGTATAGTAGGGGTATAGTAGGGGTATAGTAGGGTATAGTAGGGGTATAGTAGGGTATAGTAGGGGTATAGTAGGGTATAGTAGGGGTATAGTGGGGGTATAGTAGGGGTATAGCAGGGGTATAGTGGGATATAGTGGGGGTATAGTAGGGGTATAGTAGGGTATAGTAGGGGTATAGTGGGGTATAGTAGGGGTATAGTGGGGTATAGTAGGGGTATAGTAGGGGTATAGTAGGGGTATAGTGGGGTATAGTAGGGATATAGTAGGCATATAGTAGGGGTATAGTGGGGTATAGTAGGGATATAGTAGGGGTATAGTAGGGATATAGTAGGGGTATAGTAGGGGTATAGTAGGGATATAGTAGGGGTATAGTGGGGGTATAGTAGGGATATAGTAGGGGTATAGTGGGGGTATAGTAGGGATATAGTAGGGGTATAGTAGGGGTATAGTAGGGATATAGTAGGGGTATAGTAGGGGTATAGTGGGGGTTTGGATGTAGACAAGTTGATTCGATTTTCACCGTGACCGGACAACTGACTTACACTGAAGTAGCTGAGACTTAACTACCAGATGGCTAATTTATTAGTTTCGATTTGGAGGAAAAGTTGGAAAGACAATGAATAAGTGATACGATTGAGTTGCATTAAAAATGGTATAATCACCTTTAAAATGTGAAACGTGGTCGACCTGCTTGAAAATGTGCCGTCCTAACCCTAACCCTAACCTATAACGGGCCTATAACGGACCTATAACGGGCCTATAACGGGACTATAACGGGCCTATAACGGACCTATAACGGGCCTATAACGGGACTATAACGGGCCTATAACGGGCCTATAACGGGACTATAACGGGCCTATAACGGGCCTATAACGGGACTATAACGGGCCTATAACGGGCCTATAACGGGCCTATAACGGACCTATAACGGGCCTATAACGGGCCTATAACGGACCTATAACGGACCTATAATGGCCTATAATGGCCTTGACACTCAGCCAGTCTCTGTATATGACATCTCTTCAACCTTGATTCTAATTCAATAAATGAATCACCTCAGACGGTACACACTCAGTGTGTGTGTGTGTGTGTGTGTGTGTGTGTGTGTGTGTGTGTGTGTGTGTGTGTGTGTGTGTGTGTGTGTGTGTGTGTGTGTGTGTGTGTGTTGTATGTTGTTGTTGTTTGTGTGTCAGACTCCATTAAACCTCCTAAACTATAAACCAAGGAGAAAGGGCCGGGGGGGCGGGGGGCTAAGGTAATGAAACGATTGTCAGGTGTGTGTGTGTGTGTGTGTGTGTGTGTGTGTGTGTGTGTGTGTGTGTGTGTGTGTGTGTGTGTGTGTGTGTGTGTGTGTGTGTATCTAAGTGTTGGGGGGTGGGGTGTAATAAATAAATAGCTCCGGGATGACTCCGCAAGAGATCCGAACTAGTTTCCACGGCAACAAAGAATGCAATAAAACGCAAAGAAGTGAATTCCTGCTCTCTGGCACCCGCATTAGAAAAGGAGGTAGTGCATCACACACACACACACACACACACACACACACACACACACACACACACACACACACACACACACACACACACACACACACACACACACACACACACACACACACACACACACACACACACACACACACACACACACACACACACACACACACACACACACACACACACACATATTTACACACACACAGTCAATAAACCCTTGCTGAGAAAATTTAGCATTATTATTGCATAATTTTTTCAACATTATTCATATCAAATTGGGGTTTCCCAGGGGTTCACCGACAGAGTGTCATCACTGAAGCTGATTGGCAGCGGGATGCTACGCTAACAAGCAGCTCACAGCAGGAGAAAATGGGTGAACATGGATTCAGAAACAGTGCAAAATGGTCCAATAGCCAATCAGAGAGGGGGAAACTATCACAAGACCTTAGCCAATCAGAGAGGGGGAAACTATCACAAGACCTTAGCCAATCAGAGAGGGGGAAACTATCACAAGACCTTAGCCAATCAGAGAGGGGGAAACTATCACAAGACCTTAGCCAATCAGAGAGGGGGAAACTATCACAAGACCTTAGCCAATCAGAGAGGGGGAAACTATCACAATACCTTAGCCAATCAGAGAGGGGGTAACTATCACAAGACCTTAGCCAATCAGAGAGGGGGTAACTATCACAAGACCTTAGCCAATCAGAGAGGGGGTAACTATCACAAGACCTTAGCCAATCAGAGAGGGGGTAACTATCACAAGACCTTAGCCAATCAGAGAGGGGGTAACTATCACAAGACCTTAGCCAATCAGAGAGGGGGTAACTATCACAAGACCTTAGCCAATCAGAGAGGGGGTAACTATCACAAGACCTTAGCCAATCAGAGAGGGGGTAACTATCACAAGACCTTAGCCAATCAGAGAGGGGGTAACTATCACAAGACCTTAGCCAATCAGAGAGGGGGTAACTATCACAAGACCTTAGCCAATCAGAGAGGGGGTAACTATCACAAGACCTTAGCCAATCAGAGAGGGGGTAACTATCACAAGACCTTAGCAACGGAACAGGAAGGAGATCTGAGATAGGGTTATAATATGACATTATATACATATATACATATATACATATATACATATATACATATATACATATATACATATATACAATACAATGTAATAACAGTGTTTGGACACTGGGCTCATGCCATTCCCACTGAAGATAGTTGAGGTATAAGGTGCTTATACTGGTGATACAGCCTCTATCCCACAGCCTCTATCCCACAGCCTCTATCCCACAGCCTCTATCCCACAGCCTCTATCCCACAGCCTCTATCCCACAGCCTCTATCCCACAGCCTCTATCCCACAGCCTCTATGTGTGTGTGTGTGTGTGTGTGTGTGTGTGTGTGCGTGGGTGTGGGTGTGTGTGTGTGTGTGTGCGTGCGTGTGGTGTGGTGTGTGTGTGTGTCTAGTGACATCATTACAATGACCGACAACAACTCGCCAAAATCCCTAGGGCCCCACATAGTCCCCCTACACCCAGCATGGAGGCTGTACCTAGGGCCCCACATAGTCCCCCTACACCCAGCATGGAGGCTGTACCTAGGGCCCCACATAGTCCCCCTACACCCAGCATGGAGGCTGTACCTAGGGCCCCACATAGTCCCCCTACACCCAGCATGGAGGCTGTACCTAGGGGCCCACATAGTCCCCCTACACCCAGCATGGAGGCTGTACCTAGGGCCCCAGACAGTCCCCCTACACCCAGCATGGAGGCTGTACCTAGGGGCCCACATAGTCCCCCTACACCCAGCATGGAGGCTGTACCTAGGGGCCCACATAGTCCCCCTACACCCAGCATGGAGGCTGTACCTAGGGCCCCAGACAGTCCCCCTACACCCAGCATGGAGGCTGTACCTAGGGCCCCAGACAGTCCCCCTACACCCAGCATGGAGGCTGTACCTAGGGCCCCACACAGTCCCCCTACACCCAGCATGGAGGCTGTACCTAGGGCCCCACACAGTCCCCCTACACCCAGCATGGAGGCTGTACCTAGGGCCCCAGACAGTCACCCGACACCCGGCACCCGGAGTCTCATTTCGGCTAGAGAACTGAATTTACAAGCAGCCCTGAATTATTGACACCGTCCAGGTACGTCTGCAGGCGGCTGTAGTCCTCAGGTTACCTGGAAGCGGAGACTTGTGGTCAGCCAACCCCGTCCCACGCGAGCCCTGCTGGAAACACTCTCCCAGGAGCCAAGCCTGGGGGTTAAGGTTTCAACACGGCCCTTCAGGTTTTACCTTCCTTAGTGATGTAAAGACGGGGTCACGGTAATGACTCAGAGGAGAGGCCTTTATATCACTATAACCAAAGGGGACACATGCGAGAGCGGCAGTAGCTCAGTCTATTGGGACTTGGCTTGGGAACCGGAGGGTCGTCAAGTCCACGAAACGGATCAAGTGCGGAGTAAGAACTGGTACTTATAAAAAAGCGCCAATTTGCCTCCTGGGCACTGCCGAGGTGCCCTTGATCAAGGAACCAGACCCCTCCACTGCTCCCCTGTATATCCAACAGCTGCCCACTGCCCCTAATACTAGGATGGGTTCAATGAGAGGAACTCATTTCACTGTGTTAACTTGCTGTGTGTGTATACATGTATGTGTCCAATAAAGAGGATTCAATCCTCCAGATTTAGAGTGCTGTGCTGTCACCAATGTCCTCAGCCTAACCTGCAGGCATCGTGAATTCATTGAAAGCATCCCGCGATATAGCAGTTAAACACAAGTTAAACAGCAGCCAAGACAGCAGACAGTGTCAAGAGGACACTACTTACAGAACTTTAAAACCAGTTCCATTTCCATGGGGCCAACTTGTACATTTATAGTCAAAGGAATTCCAAATGTCCAATAACCTACCGCTACTGCAGATGTGAATAGAAGATGTGAGAATAGATGGCATATATTTGTAGGTGCATCTGAACGATCTATGACTTGGTTTAGTCCCTTGGCATATACCAGTTTCTCACCATATGTAAGTTTGTAAGTATGGAATATTGCATATTAAACTGCAACTGCAAAAAGGCAAGCCACAGGTGACATTTGCTAACTTTTTCTACATTTTCTTGAAATGTGCCCATTAACGTTCCACCATGGTGACCTTTCTCCAGACTCCTGACCTATCCCCAGGCCCAGGTGTGGTGCATGTGTCCTCGGGTGTCCTACCGCAGGGGTTGGGTCTGGGAACCACCACCACCACCACCTCCACCTTCCTCCAGCGAGGCCCGTTCCTCTGAATCTCCACCTCCTCCTCCTGCTCCACCTCCTCTTCCTCCTCCTCCTCCTCCTCCACCACCACCAGAGCCTCCACAGCGGAGGTGGCGGAGCTCGTCGGGCTGCAGGGCGTTGTACCAGGTCTGATGGGCCCCGTCCGGGCTGAGCACAGGGCTCTTGTCCTCCTCCTGGAAGCCCTGGACCTGGTTCTGCACCGTCTTCACCATGTTCACCGCACTGACGGGCAGCTGCAGCAGCTTCTGCATGGGAGTCATCCTGGAGAACCCACCGAGGATACCCACCAGGAACTTAACCAGGAACTTAACCAGGAACTTAACCAGGAACTTAACCAGGAACTTAACCAGGAACTTAACCAGGAACTTAACAAGGCAGGCAACGAGGAAACAGACGGAGAACAAGAAGCCAACGAGGAACACTGCAAGCTGCGAAGCGAGGAGGTAACCAACCACTTAACCACTTGTTGCTCTGCTCAAGAGCCTGAGAGAGAGAGAGAACGAGAGCAGGAGAGTGCGCGAGAGGGCCAATGAGAGAGCGAGAGGGCCAATGAGAGAGCGAGAGGGCCAATGAGAGAGCGAGAGGGCCAATGAGTGAGCGAGAGGGCCAATGAGTGAGCGAGCAAGAGAAGCTGAAACCGGCTCCTCTAAGAAGCTGTCCACTGCTAGAGACGACCGGAACCAGGGAGCATGAAATGATCGTAATCCAAAACTTTACCACGCAAACGTTCCACTCAGATGAGACGGATACGATTCCCAGGGTTTCCTCAGGTTTTTTTGCTTCTTTCCTGAAGCAGCTGTCAACACTCCCGATCCACAACACTCCCGATCCACAACACTCCCGATCCACAACCCACGAGACAAAGCGTTTCCCAGATTATGCCGTCTGTTTTGTTCTCATCAAGTTGTTATCCCTCTCGGTGGCAGTCCAGTCTCCCCCGTGGCCTCTCAGCGTAGCTTGTCTCCGTGTCCCTGGATCTCACCGCATCCACAGAGGAACGCCTGGTACTGTACACATCCACAGAGGAACGCCTGGTACTGTACACATCCACAGAGGAACGCCTGGTACTGTACACATCCACAGAGGAACGCCTGGTACTGTACACATCCACAGAGGAACGCCTGGTACTGTACACATCCACAGAGGAACGCCTGGTACTGTACACATCCACAGAGGAACGCCTGGTACTGTACACATCCACAGAGGCAGCTGCTGACCGGGTGGGTGCGTTGGAAGAAAAGAGAGGGGGGGAGAGGGCGAGCGAGAGAGAGAGAGACAGAGGGGTGTGGAGTATAATTTGTCACCAGCTTCTCATCTCCCAGCTCCTCCTCCTCCTCTCACAGCTCCTCCCACTGATGCTCGGCCGGTTCCTGTTTCATGCGACGCTGCCGAGGACAGAGTACCACCATCGCCCTGTCCGTCTCTCTGCCTCGCTCCTCTCCATCACTGGGTTTTCCCTCTGTTCAATGCTCTCTCTCTCTCTCTCTCTCTCTCTCTCTCTCTCTATCTATATTCTCTCTCACACTGTATTACACTCTGTTGCTATCCTCTCTCGCTCTCTGCTTCTTTATCTCTCATTCTCTATTTAACTGCCTCTCTCTCTCACTCCCTCCCCCTCTCTGGATTTCACTCTGTTGCTCCCATCTCTCTCCCTGTAATTCTCTCTCTCTCTCTCTCTCTCTCTCTCTCTCTCTCTCTCTCTCTCTCTCTCTCTCTCTCTCTCTCTCTCTCTCTCTCTCTCTCTCTCTCTCTCTCTCTCTCTCTCTCTCTCTCTCTCTCTCTCTCTCCCCCCCCCCCTCCCCCCTGGCCACACACACACACACAAACAAAGACAACATACCACATATACACACACACCCACACACGGCATCCTTCAGTGGACTTAGCTCCACCTTACACATTTACGTGTAAATTAGCTGGTTAATATAATGTCTCTCTCTCTCTCTCTCTCTCTCTCTCTCTCTCTCTCTCTCTCTCTCTCTCTCTCTCTCTCTCTCTCTCTCTCTCTCTCTCTCTCTCTCTCTCTCTCTCTCTCTCTCTCCTCTCTCTCTCTCTCTCTCTCTCTCTCTGTCTGGGGCTCCCTCATCCTTGTTATTTCTCTCTTGTGATGGCTCGCTCCTTTCATGTTCTGTAGGCCCTCAGGAAACCCATTTTTCCCCGAATAATTTAATATTCCACTTTTCCTCTCTCTCTTCTAACATGAGTCAGCTTTCACATCTGCGTCATGATGGAGTCCGTCTCTCTCTCTCTCTCTCTCTCTCTCCCTCTCTCTCTCTCTCTCTCTCTCTCTCTATGTATCCGTCTCTCTCTCTCTCTCTCTCTCTCTATGTATCCGTCTCTCTCTCTCTCTCTCTCTCTCTCTCTCTCTCTCTCTCTCTCTCTCTCTCTCTCTCTCTCTATGTATCCGTCTCTCTCTCTCTCTCTCTCTCTCTCTCTCTCTCTCTCTCTCTCTCTCTTTCTCTCTCTCTGTATCCGTCTCTCTCTCTCTCTCTCTTTCTCTCTCTCTCTCTATGTATCCGTCTCTCTCTCTCTCTCTCTCTCTCTCTCTCTCTCTGTATCCGTCTCTCTCTCTCTCTCTCTTTCGCTCTCTCTCTCTATGTATCCGTCTCTCTCTCTCTCTCTCTCTCTCTCTCTCTCTCTCTCTGTATCCGTCTCTCTCTTTCTCTCTCTCTCTCTGTATCCGTCTCTCTCTCTCTCTCTCTCTCTCTATGTATCCGTCTCTCTCTCTCTCTCTCTCTATATGTATCCGTCTCTCTCTCTCTCTCTCTCTCTATATGTATCCGTCTCTCTCTCTCTCTATGTATCCCTCTCTCTCTCTCTCTCTCTCTCTATGTATCCGTCTCTCTCTTTCTCTCTCTCTCTCTATGTATCCGTCTCTCTCTCTCTCTCTCTCTATGTTTCCGTCTCTCTCTCTCTCTCTCTCTCTCTCTCTCTCTCTCTGTATCCGTCTCTCTCTCTGTATCCGTCTCTCTCTCTCTCTCTCTATGTATCCATCTCTCTCTCTCTCTCTCTCTATATGTATCCGTCTCTCTCTCTCTCTCTCTATATGTATCCGTCTCTCTCTCTCTCTCTCTCTCTATATGTATCCGTCTCTCTCTCTCTCTCTCTCTATATGTATCCGTCTCTCTCTCTCTCTCTCTCTCTATGTTTCCGTCTCTCTCTCTCTCTCTCTCTCTCTCTCTCTCTCTCTCTCTCTGTATCCGTCTCTCTCTCTGTATCCGTCTCTCTCTCTCTCTCTCTATGTATCCATCTCTCTCTCTCTCTCTCTCTATATGTATCCGTCTCTCTCTCTCTCTCTCTATATGTATCCGTCTCTCTCTCTCTCTCTCTCTCTATATGTATCCGTCTCTCTCTCTCTCTCTCTCTATATGTATCCGTCTCTCTCTCTCTCTCTCTCTATATGTATCCGTCTCTCTCTCTCTCTCCCTCTATATGTATCCGTCTCTCTCTCTCTCTCTATATGTATCCGTCTCTCTCTCTCTCTCTCTCTCTCTCTCTCTCTCTCTCTCTCTCTCTATATGTATCCGTCTCTCTCTCTCTCTCTCTCTATATGTATCCGTCTCTCTCTCTCTCTCTCTATATGTATCCGTCTCTCTCTCTCTCTCTCCCTCTATATGTATCCGTCTCTCTCTCTCTCTCTCTCTATATGTATCCGTCTCTCTCTCTCTCTCTCTCTATATGTATCCGTCTCTCTCTCTCTCTCCCTCTATATGTATCCGTCTCTCTCTCTCTCTCTCTATATGTATCTGTCTCTCTCTCTCTCTCTCTCTCTCTCTCTCTATATGTATCCGTCTCTCTCTCTCTCTCTCTCTATATGTATCCGTCTCTCTCTCTCTCTCTCCCTCTATATGTATCCGTCTCTCTCTCTCTCTCTCTCTCTATGTATCCGTCTCTCTCTCTCTCTCTCTCTCTATGTATCCGTCTCTCTCTCTCTCTCTCTCTCTATATGTATCCGTCTCTCTCTCTCTCTCTCCCTCTATATGTATCCGTCTCTCTCTCTCTCTCTCTCTCTATATGTATCCATCTCTCTCTCTCTCTCTCTATATGTATCCGTCTCTCTCTCTCTCTCTCTCTCTCTCTCTCTATTGCTTTTGTTGACATCTAGCGATAAAAATAACCACATCAAATTCTGAGATCTGGCTTCCGTCTTGTCTAGTCAGGAAGTCTGTCAACATCAGATGTGCAACACGTGTGACAGGGAATGTGTGTGTAGAGCACTATGTGTCTGTGGCGTGGCTGGATGGGATGTCTGCTAGTCTCCCAACACAACAGGAGAAAATACTGGATTACAATGTGTTGAAAAGTCTGGGATTGTGATTGTGATTGTGTTTACAATTGGTATATACTGATAACTTGCAGTTGAAACATGATAGTTAGTGTGTACAGTATAAGTTATACCACATATCAACTAAATTCCCCTCCTTAGTAGTTAGTCACTGCTAACTGCTTGTTGATATAATTGACAAAACAAAATTAATGTACATCATTTGAATCCAAGTCTAACCACCTCGTGTGTCCTACTGGACACGTGTAGCAGGCCTGTTAAAGCAGCACACCTGTTAATCCCCACATGTGCACTAGACTAGAGAACTAGGAGGACTGTGATGAAGAGACACGGATGAGCGGACAACACAATCCACAGGAGAAGCATCAGTCAGGAGAGATTGGGCTGTTGCCAAGGAAACAGGAATCCACAATGAGCGCACTGTGAAGGCAGTCAGTGTTCACATGTGAACCTGTTCACCAGCTCTGCTCTGCAGCAGCCATTGTGATTACCAAGCAACGCTTTCCATGGTCTATATATACGTATATATATATATATATAAAGCTGCAATGGTCTTTCACACCCCTCGCATCCGTAGGACAATTATCTCCATTCAGTTTTGTTCAATTGAGTTGATATAAGGCCAGGACTCTGGCTTACTGCACGGACCGCTGAACACAAGAAGTAAAACATAAGAATAACCTGCATTTTCTAGGAGCAAGATTAGATCATATAAAATGATTATGAATGACATAAAGGAACTGATGTTGTCTTCCATGCAAAAAGTGAAAGTCATCCATTCACAGACTCAGGGTTGCATGTTGCCAATAATTTAGCGCCCCCTGTTGACAGAAACGTTCCATTTTCTTAAAGCTAACTAACATCCAATGCTGAATGATTTAATCAATAATCGGTCAAGATGGTGTTCCACTGTAGTACACTTGTTGTTTTGGGTTGTGTAATTGTACTAATTGACTAAATACATTTAGTCAAAGCCTGCTGTTTCTCTAACACCTTGATAAGATATTTTGAGGATGTGTGAGCAACAGGTCATTAAAGAGCCAAACTGAGACAAATAACATACAACAACACTCATGAATACTGAAGGTAATGGATGCTTTATGAAGCGCTTTTATCCAAAGCTCTTTACAAGTCATGCCTCACCCATCCACCCACCGACGGCGGGGTCACCATCAAGGAGACAGCCTATAGTATATATAGCCGCCCCACACAGGTGTAGGTGGAAAGATACAATAATAATAATAACAGGGATTGTGTTCATATAACGACGCCACCCAGAGACAGGTGGGAGGAGCCACAACAAGGACAACCTCAATCTAGCCATCGCTGCTTGGGGGTCATTTTACAATGAGTACTGTGTCTTGACTCTCTCTCTATCTCTGTCTCTCTGTCTGTGTGTGTCTCTCTCTCTCTCTCTCTCTCTCTCTCTCTCTCTCTCTCTCTCTCTCTCTCTCTCTCTCTCTCTTTCCTTTCTGTTTATTCTTCTCTGCAAGCTTAGGATCTGGGTTTCCCCCCCCTCCCCACACACTCACACACACACACACACACACACACACACACACATTTAAACTGTCTATTCTCTCTCTCTCTCTCTCTCTCTCTCTCTCTCTCTCTCTCTCTCTCTCTCTCTCTCCTCTCTCTCTCTCTCTCTCTCTCTCTCTCTCTCTCTCTCTCTCTCTCTCTCTCTCTCTCTCTCTCTCTCTCTCTCTCTCTCTCTCTCTCTCTCTCTCTCTCTCTCGCTTACAGTTGAGACTGTATCAGGAAATGCCAAAACAACTAGTTTAAAGAATTTGTTTTCTTATGAGAGATGCGCTTGTCATGGTAAAACATTGGAGCATTAGTATTAAAATGATTATGCTTTT
This sequence comes from Muraenolepis orangiensis, assembly GCA_027704905.1. Classification (NCBI taxonomy): domain Eukaryota; kingdom Metazoa; phylum Chordata; class Actinopteri; order Gadiformes; family Muraenolepididae; genus Muraenolepis; species Muraenolepis orangiensis. The sequence goes on along the minus strand of CM051010.1, from coordinate 6,014,703 downwards.
GTGACAAAAGTCAGAATATAGAAGAGTTCAATTATTTTTGAAACAAAAGTAAGAAACAAAAAAGTTAAAACAATGTCAATGGGAATGTCTCATTGTATCTGAACCAAAACCTAATTCACTCAGGAGACTACCTAACCTATTGGGGGAAATACGGTGCTATAGCCTATAATAGCCTATAATCTAAAATCTATAATCTATAATAATTCTATATGGATAACTTGCTCCTTTCATATTCCGCTAGATAGAAGACATAATATTTAGTTTCGGGAAGGTAAGAAAGCAATGCTGTCCATGCGAGGGGTGCTGAAGTCCTCACCCCGAGGCCTGTGTGGGGCTGAGAGAGGGCATCATTTAACGTTATCCCGGTCTCCCGCAACGTAATTTCCGGTCTCCTACTGCTTATGAGCTGTAAGCCTATAAGCCGGTTAACAGTCGCCGGGGTAAATAAGAAGAATAGAGACATGACAATAATACAACAAACAACAACAAGGGCAAGAAATGTGGAGTTGTTGACGAAACATTTGACAGAGCAATATCCGAAACATGTAACGGAAACGGAAGTCCCTACCTCTGTCGCCTCTCGCCGCTAAATCAATGTCACTGAAAGTCCCGCCCTCTCTCTCTCTCGTCAATAACGCTCATTTAGAGCATCCCGGTCCAGGAGGTTAGCCTGTATGTCTCTATGCGTCCAGGGCCTTTACGTCGACTTTATAAACCATGGATTGGTCAACTGTCAAACCCGAGGCAAACAACACACACCCCCCCCCCCCCCCGAACAGACCCCCCCCCCCCAAGACACAACCACACAAATATAGCCCTGTGTGTGTGTGTGTGTGTGTGTGTGTGTGTGTGTGTGTGTGTGTGTGTGTGTGTGTGTGTGTGTGTGTGTGTGTGTGTGTGTGTGTGTGTGCGTGCGATACACACTTCTTCCTATGCACTAGCAGGCAGGACATTCCATGCACATGCCCCCCCCCCCTCGTACCTCTTGTAGTCGGAGGAGAAGATGCCGCCGCTCGCCGGGTCGTGGCCGAACTCCGGCTCCCCGACGCTCGACGAGCCGCCCTTCTCCTCGCTGAACGCTGAGCTGGCCGACATGTTCGCGGCTTCTTCCTCCGGAGCAGAGCGATGGATGGATTTAGTGCAGCCGGAGGAGGAGGAGGGGTGTGTGTGTGTGTGTGTGTGTGTGTGTGTGTGTGTGTGTCTGTCTGTCTGTGGGGGATGCGGGGGAGGGGAGGGGGGGGGGCTCTTAAAGAAACACGACAGGCAGCGTTATCTCGCTCCGGTATCGCGATGCTTGCGAGTGTCGACCAGGCTCCTGTGCTGCGGTCACGTGACTTACATCCAGCAGGCCCCCATCAACCCGATAGATCCATAACGCAACTAAGACAGGGTTTTAATCAGTGGTGAAGCGTCAGGGCCTTCAGGGAGAGAGAAGACCCAGGAACTCTCAGATGAAACAAAATTATCGAATTAATTGTATTAATAAAATGTAATACAATTTAAATCAAATGAATAAATGAGAATGGTATCTGTGTTGTTATCTGTTATATTACAGTTACGTTGATTTGTTTGTCTTTCTCGGTCCATGCACAACGCATTTGAGTGGTTTTGTGTGCAACCAATCAGATATTTTTCTAGGTTGCTGGGAAGAAAATCCGCCAACCAAAGTATTCCCGAATGCTTTGGCCCTTAGACTGAATGAGAGCGTACGTTTGTGACTTGTAGTGATTTGTAGCCAATGGGTGTATTCTTTCAGATTTCCCCACAGGTCCATAGTACGCTAGAAGGTTCACTGGCTCGGATCTAGCGTAGGGCTACGTTGGTTTTTCCTACGTAGGTTTTTTACGTCTAAATGGCAACAGGTGAAGATGATGTTGTTATAATTGTTGTTAGTACCCTTTACAAGACGACCATTCAGTGTAAAGATGGACATTATAGTTTTATTATAGGTTTAAAAGTTTTAACGATCCCCATCACCACTGCATCTGTGGAAAGGACATTTTAATATTATAAAAACATATGGAGGAACAGAACAGGACAATCCGACTCACTGCATTAGCTTCCATAGCTATTGGAAGGCAACTTCTTTAGGATCTGAAAAGCAGTGATCAGCTTTATGACCGGGTTATCGATCCATTGATAACCCGGTCATAAAGCAGTGATCAGCTTTATGACCGGGTTATCGATCCATTGATAACCCGGTCATAAAGCAGTGATCAGCTTTATGACCGGGTTATCGACCCATTGATAACCCGGTCATAAAGCAGTGATCAGCTTTATGACCGGGTTATCGATCCATCCAGAAGGACAGGAGAATGGATTTGGTCTTTAAGTGAACATCATTGGTGAGTGAGACTCATTTGTCTTTGCTGGTTTTGTCTCAGTGTTGCGTCTCGTTGAGCTGGTTGGTACATTGTGTTTCCACACACTTGTTGACTGATTAGTTAATGGCTGTCTTGAGTTTGTTAAGCATTGTTTTGCATTTAAATTGAGAGTTTTGACTTGATCTTTCTTTGCATCGCTTAACGTGAAAAGACTTAACGTAACTAGAGTTACAAAATGAGACATTTGGTGGTTATTGATCACTGTTTTGGAACTTTAAGTTACGTTATTCCTTTTCACGAATCGTTTTAGACCGTCCCTTTAACCGATAGCCTGTGTTTGGTGGTCTGTGTTGGGCTGTTACTTCACTACATGGACACTGCTTGACAACTATGGTCAAATTGGAAATTGGCTGCGACGATCTGATCTTCCTAAATGAGATAACGCAACAACCGGGGGGTCTACAGAAGGTCCAGTTGTGATAGACACGGTTCGCCGCTGGTTTTAATTATTATTATTATATAAATATAATTAGAATCGCATTTACCCTCATCTATCTAGTTTGATAATAATGTTGTGCCGAGAGACGGGAGTCGGAGGCGTTCTTCTCATTGTTCCACATGAGAAGAACGTAAACACCACATGACTTTCTACTGGAAGAACAACAAAGGGGAGTCCCGTGCACTAATGTCCCCGGCAACACAACACCCCACCCGTAGTTCCGTGGGTGAATTATTGAGTGCAGGCTTTGGCGTTTCCAATCGGCTTGTTAATTACAAGGAGAGCGGCGCCTTTGCGCCGAAACTTGCGTGTAAATAGCACATGCCTGTACCAGCACTGCTGTCGGTCCGCGGGTCCTCTGCTGGTAACCATGTCTCTGCTCAGGGGGGGGTAACTGCGTGTCGGGGCGAGCACCTCGGGGGCGGACGCTGGGTGGCTCAGAAAAAACGGTCAGCTTCTTCGGCTAGAGTGCGGTGTTCAGTTATAGTCATATTTGCGAGCGCTATCTGGACATGAGGCAGAATGTGCTGAAGAAACAGTTCTTTAAAAAGAAAACCTGGTTCTTCCTCTCCCAGCAGCCTCAGCATCATCAGCATCATCTCCATATGTTGGGAAGGTTTGCTGTCTCTGAGGCCATGAATAGCGAGCAGACGACGTCAGGCTCGTTCCGACTGCGATAGCTCGAAGGTCTTGAGGAGGTAAGCCTTGAACGCTTCATATCTATCCAGGGGTGTGCAGGGGGATGTGCAATAAAGGCCACCGTCCGGACACAGTGGAGTTCCCCAGCGACGAGACGACATGGGAATATTGAACGTCGTCGTCTGTAATCCCGCGTAGGGCGAATTGAGCCTCCGTCTGCGCAAACCACGATGACGCGTTTGTCTCCCAAAACTCCGGCTTTTTGATTAAAAACGGTGTTGTTTGGTTCAGTCTCGGATACTTCAGCGAGACTTACGTCGGGGTCACTGTTGTGTCTGCTGTCACAACTAACGTGACACACGTTATACTTTACGATGTACCTGTGTTGCGACACATGTTGCCGTAAAGCTGTTCAGACTAAGAACTTCAGTAAACACAGTTGCACTCGGTGTCTGAGTATGTTTATTATCAGCATATGACATTGGCGATGAGCATTGGGTTTTCATTCCCACCACCGTCCTCTTTCCTCGCACTGCCCGGCGAGCCTCCTGTTCCGTGGACTCGCTGGCGTGAGGCATTCGAGACCTACATTACGGTCCTCAATGTGGACGCACTGGATGATGCACGTAAACGAGCCATGCTGATACACTGTCTCGGCATCGAGGGACAGCGGATTTTAAAGAGCCTCGGAGACACCGCTGCCTACGTGGATTGTGTAAGGCTACTGTCCGGACATTTCGGTACACTATGGCCCCAAGACTCTCCCCTCATTCCCTTTCCAAGTGTCACGCCATGGTGCGGACCTTATGGGCCTGGATTTGTTCTCAGGCCTGGGCTTCACACTCCTGGATGGTGCCGGATCAGCCATTCTCCAAGTCTCCACGCCATGGAAACAACGACGGCCCACCCTGGGCCATCGTCCAACCCCTACGCCTCATTCCCCTGGCCCTTCGCGACGGAGTGTCTGAGGAGCTACAGAAGCTGCAGCAGGCAGGCATCATCGAGCCAGTCAACGCATCATCATCGATTTCGAATCTGGTGGTTGCCAAGAAGAAGTCTGGGGGGCTGCACGCGGCGTGTGTGTCGATCTCAGCGTTGTTAACAAAGCAGTTATTCCAGATAAATACCCCCTGCCCACAGTGGAGGAACTGACCACCCAGTTTTACGGCTCTACCACCTTCTCAAAGCTGGACCTCCGCCAGGGTTATCTGCAGATCCCGCTGCACCCTGACAGCCGTTACCTCACCTCATTTGTCACCCACGCCGGAGTGTTTCAGTACACAAGGATGCTGTTTGGACTCAGCTCTGCCCCCAGCTGTTTCCAGAAGATTATGTCCACCATCTTTACAGGCATCCCCGGGGTGGTCATTTATCTTGACGACATCGTGGTGCGCGGTTCAACACCTACCCTCCACGACGAACATCTGTGCCGGGTGCTCAACGTGCTGGCCGAACACAACCTCACCCTGAACGAGGAGAAATGTGTCTTCTCCATGACGGCCGTCGACTTTGTGGGGTTTCAACTGACTGCAGAGGGCCTCAGCCCACTTCAGTCGAATGTGGATGCGGTGCAGTGTCTCCCTGAGCCCACCTGTCCAGCCCAAGTCGCCTCATTTCTGGGAATGACAGCCTACTACCTGTGCTTCCTTCCCCAGTACTCTGCAACCACAGCCCTGCTACGCGACCTGTTAAAGAAGGTTGTGCCATGGATCGGACACGTGCCTGCAGCCACCCAGCAGCTGAAGACTCGACTCATCTCGCCACCTGTGCTCGCACACTTTGACCTCTCAAGCCCCAGATTCGTGACCTGTGATGCCTCCAACATGGCTGTGGGAGGGGTGCTTTCTCAGCTCCAACATGGCATTGAGTGCCCCATCGCCTTCGCCTCTCGGGCCCTCAGCCCTGCGGAACAAAAGTATTCTGTGGGAGAGAGGGAGGCCCTAGCATGTGTTTTGGCGTGTGAACGATGGCACATGTATGTCTATGGCCGACCGTGTGCGGACTGACCACCAGGCTCTCACAGCCCTTCTTGAGACATCGGGCACAGGGCACAGGCCGCTGAGGATCCACCGCTGGTCAGAGAGGCTCCGGCAATACAACTTCACCCCACAGTTTATCCCGGGTCACGAGAATGTAGTGGCGGACCTGCTGTCCCGTGCCACTTCCGATCTCTCGCCCGACCTTGCTCCGGATGCCACAGAGCCCGACCTCGTCCAAATGCTCCATACCCCACTCCAGACTAGTCTCCCTTCAGGACCTCCAGTTGGCCTCAGAGCAGGCCCTGTGTTCTCCCAGCTCCGCACATTCATCCGCACTGGTTGGCCCCCAAGGGTTCCAGAGGACCTGGCACCTTTCTATCGGGTGAGAGAGGAAGTGTCGTGCTGGGGTGAGGTCTTCGTAGCTCGTGTACTCCGAACCGTCGTGCCCAGTTGCCTACAGGCACGCATCCTGGCCATGGCCCATGAGGGCCATCTGGGCATCGTTAGAGTGAAGCAGAGATGTCGGGACCTGGTGTGGTGGCCAGGCATAGACAGAGACATTGAGGCCACGGTAAGGGACCGCACAGCCTGCCTCGGTCCTCCGACACCGCCGCCATTGCAGCCACTGAACTGGCCAGACATGCCTCGGACACACCTCCAGCTGGACATCTGCGGGGAGCTCCATGGAGTCCCACACCACCAACGTTTTTTAGTGGTGGTCTATGATCTCCATTCAGAGCGGCCAAAGGTCACCTCCGTCGGCTCTGTCACTACCCGTGTGATAACGAATTTCTTGGACTCACTTTTCTCTCGGTGGGGGACTCCTGCTGCAATCACCACGGGTTCCAGTTCAATGCAGCACTGCTCCGCACCCCACTGCACTATGGAGCAACCCAACACTCCCCAACGGGCAGTACCCCAGCTCTCCTCATGATGGGGCGTGAGATCCAGCAGCCTTTGGATCGGCTGCGAGCTCCGGCAGAGCCGGCACCACCGGCACAAGGGCGGGACAGAGTCATCAACCGCCAACGTAACATGAAGATCCAAAAGAAACACGTAAGAAAAGACACCACTCATCAAGGCCTTAGACTGGGTCAGAGTCAGTCGGGCTCACAGGGACCACAAGCTGCAGTCGTTCTGGTCTACACCTATGCAGGTTACCGAGCAACTGGGGCCAGCAACAGGTCGCGTGGCATGCAAGCCGCCTTTCGGAGAGTGACACCGCCCAGCATCACAGCAGACCTGAGGGCTGGCACCGATCCAGGCTATGGGGTGGACGATCTGGACTTTCCAGCTGAGCAGACCCCAGCTCCTGTCGACCACCCGGCCAAACGCCAAGCCAAAACGATCACTGGGCCGGCCCGGGCCCATCCGCGGCCAAGTTACCTCAAAGACTACATACTTTTAGTATTGAGTTTTCATAATAGTACATAGCCTGTTGGCTCCTCTACTCATATAAGTTTAGTTCTCTGTGTTCCAAAATAGTTTTCAGTGCCTTTGTTGTTTGTTTGTTGTTTTCTATGGGGGGGGAAATGTTGTGTATGCTGTCACAACTAACGTGACTCATGTTATGCTTTACGATGTACCTGTGTTGCGACATGTTGCCGTAAAGCTGTTCTGACTAAGCCTCCAGTAAACACAGTCGCATGTGCTAACTCGGTGTGTGAGTGTCACAATGGCTATTCACCATGCCTCCACTTGAGGGCAGTGTAGAGTATTAGGTCATTTACGTCCTTATACCTACTGTGAGCGTATATTGTTCTGTTATATGTATTACGGTAGGATTCTAATTGGAAATGACGTCATCACGTCAACGTGTACATCCTGGCGCTGCCGCGCAGTCGCAGTCTGTCTGTGATCACCTCATGGCATGTTCGTGTAAGCCAACGCAAATAAATATGCCGGATAGGCTAAAGATATGAATGTGTCCTGCCTACTTCGTATCCTACGCAAGGACCAGCTGAGTATCCACTCTACTGCTCTACAGGTTATGGGCCCAGCAAAGGACACAAAGAGGATATACCGTCGGAAGACTTTGGCGTGAGGCAAATAGCACGCGGAAGCTAAAAGGCTAGCAAGTCAAGCGTTGCAACATGGCAAGCCGAACGACGAACGGTATGTCGAATCAGCTCATATTCGACGGGAATGAAGAAAAATATGGACATTGGGAGACCAGGTTTTTGGGCCACTTACACACGTTGAAGTTAAAAGAGACAATTCTGCGGGGACCACCCGGTAATAGCCCAGGTGAGTTGGCAGCCGACGCGAAGAAAAACGCGGACTGTTATGCAGAGCTGATACGGCTAATAGATGACAAGAGTTTGTCACTGATCATGCATGAGGCATCAGACAACGGAAGAGAAGCCCTGACAATTCTGAAAGAACATTATGCCGGCAAGGGAAAGCCCCGCATCATAAGCTTATATGCATCACTGACCAAGCTTCGTATGACAAGTGAAGAAAGCGTAACAAACTACATGATAAGAGCGGAGAGCACCATGACAGCCCTGAGAGATGCAGGTGAAGTTATGAGCGACGGATTGACCATAGCGATGACCCTGAACACATGAACCCAGAATGAACCCAGAATGAACCCAGAGTCAACAGACAACGTAATGAAAACATATGTGAGACAAGGTCGGGGACCACCAAGGCCTATGCAAACGACCGAAGGAGTGAAGACGCCAGCTTGATGTGTGCGGCACAAAAGGTCACAGGGCAAAAGACTGTCGACGAAAGACGTGGTGCCGCAACTGCAAAAGCAACACACATCAAGACTCAACATGCCGGCGAAAAGAGCATCATGATCGTCATGATGGTGTCCGGAACATGTCCGAAGAGAAGAGCGCTGCAGATTTTCTCTTCAAAGCAACAAGCATAGACAGCAGGAACCAACCAGTCCAGACGAGAGGCCTCATGGTGGACGCTGGCGCGACATCTCATATCATCAATGACATCAGGAAATTTAAGACGGGACCAAATGCAGCGGAGTCGCACAGCAAAGGGGAGATGCTGTGGTGAGCCTCTTCGATGACACTGGACAACAGTTCAGCGCAACGCTAAGTGGAGCGTTGTATATGCCTTCTTACCCTCAAGACATCTTCTCGGTCGCAACAGCAACAGCCAAAGGAGCAACCATCATCTTTAAGAAAGGTGAAAGCGTCATGATAAGCAATGACGGCACAAGGTTTGACATCCATGAGTATGGTAAATTGTATTACCTTCACACAGTTGATGAAAATGTGGATAAATGTAATGGTTGTCATGACATGCAAACCTGGCATGAAATTATGGGCCATTGTAATTATGAAGATGTGCAAAAATTACAAGAAGTAGTAGAAGGTATGGAGATAAAAGGTAGGGCGATAAGGCCACTCCAGCTATGTGAAATATGTACGCAAGGCAAGTTCACTCAGACGAGAAACAGAGACCCAGATAGGAGAGCAGAGGAACCCTACAGTTAGTGCATACTGACCTAGCCCGTCCTATGCAAACAGAGACCCAGATAGGAGAGCCTATCAGAACCCCTACAGTTAGTGCATACTGACCTAGCCGGTCCTATGCAAACAGAGACCCAGATAGGAGAGCCTATCAGAACCCCTACAGTTAGTGCATACTGACCTAGCCGGTCCTATGCAAACAGAGACCCAGATAGGAGAGCCTATCAGAACCCCTACAGTTAGTGCATACTGACCTAGCCGGTCCTATGCAAACAGAGACCCAGATAGGAGAGCCTATCAGAACCCCTACAGTTAGTGCATACTGACCTAGCCGGTCCTATGCAAACAGAGACCATTGATGGACATAAATATGCACAGTCGTTTACCGACGATTACTCTAGCGCTGTATTCGTATACTTCCTCAAATCCAAAAGCGACACAATACAGGCTACTGAAAGGCTCCTAGCGGACATGGCACCATATAGAACAGTCAAATGGGATCAGATAACGGAACAGAATAGACAAGCAGGGGCTTCCAAGCTGCTAACCAAGAACAGGATTAGGATGAAACGTCAGCGCCTTATCCTCCTCACCAAAACGGCTCTGCAGAGAGAGGCTGGCCAACACTCTACGAAATGGGCAGATGTATACTGTTGGAAAGCAATTTACCAAATAAGCTATGGAATTATGCTATCCAGACAGCGGCCCATGTAAGGAACAGGTGCTATAACAGACGCACAAAACAAACCCCATACCAAACGTTGACAGGCAGAAAGCCAAACGTGTCTAAAATGCAGAAGTTTGGGTGTGAGTTTCACATGCAGACAAGAAAAGGGAAAGCTTGACTCAAAGTGCCACCAAGGGGTTTTCGTAGGCTATGACAAAAACAGCCCAGCCTACTTGGTGTATGACCACGTCCAGAGAGGGAAAGAAACACCGGCTGGTCCAATGTGTGACTGAGAGCTCAAGAAAAAGAAACCCAAACGCAAGAGTCAAACACCGAGCATGGTGGAGGTACACCTTAGGGCGAGTAGCAACAAAGACAATATTGCTAACGAAAACGTAGAAAGTGTACATGAGCAAGGTGTTCAGAGGTATTTCTGTGGCTGTACTTGAACGTACTGACCAAGCACAGCTGGACATGGTCAGCACCTAGGAGCAAGAGAAAGCCAGTTTACCTGGACGATTTCATGACTGAGGACACTGAGGACATTGAGGATAAGCTACAAACTTGTGTAGATTTTTGTTATAGAGCTGTTTGTGATATCCCTCAAACCTACCAGGAGGCTATAACATCAGCCAAATCAAAGCAGTGGAAAAATGCCATGGATGAGGAAATAAAATCACTAGAGGAAAATGAGACATTTGCTTTTACCACTTTGCCACCCGGCAACAGGCCAGTGGGGGTAGATGGGTGGACGCTGTCAACAGGCCAGTGGGGGTAGATGGGTGGACGCTGTCAACAGGCCAGTGGGGGTAGATGGGTGGACGCTGTCAACAGGCCAGTGGGGGTAGATGGGTGGACGCTGTCAACAGGCCAGTGGGGGTAGATGGGTGGACGCTGTCAACAGGCCAGTGGGGGTAGATGGGTGGACGCTGTCAACAGGCCAGTGGGGGTAGATGGGTGTACGCTGTCAACAGGCCAGTGGGGGTAGATGGGTGTACGCTGTCAAACGTGACATTGATGGAGCAGACAAATTCAAAGCCAGATTTGTTGCAAAGGGCTATAGCCAGAAAAAGGGGACTGACTATGAGGAGACATTCTCACCTACAGCCGACATGACAAGTGTAAGAGTGGTCATACAAAAAGCAGCACAGGAGAATCTCATTCTACATCAAATGGATGTCAAAACAGCCTATTTGCACGCACCGATAGACTTTGAGATCTATATTGAGCAACCAGAGGGTTAGGAGAAAAGGTCTCATACAGGTGAAGAGCTGGTATGTAGGTTACAGAAATCACTGTTTGGTTTAAAGCAATCAGGCAGGAACTGGAATGCAGTCTTACGTGCATGCTTAACTGATAATGGTTTTGTGCAAAATCGGGCTGACCACTGTGTATATACAAGAGAGAAACACCATGACAAGGTTATTATGATCATATGGGTGGACGATCTAATAATAGCAGCGAGTAACGAAAAAGTACTGAAAGATGTAAAAGAGATGCTTACCGCTAGATTTAAAATGAAAGACTTAGGCAAACTGAGACACTTCCTAGGTATTGACTTTAACCAGACAGATGGTTGTATCAAAATGTCACAGGGAAGATATGTGAACAAAGTACTAGAGAGGTTTGACATGCAGGACTGCAAACCGAGGGAAACCCCCTGTGAGCAAAAGCTAGAATACACCAAAAATGCTATAAAAATGGAAGACCCCAAAAAGTACAGGGAGGCAGTAGGGAGCTTCATCTACCTATCCACATGCACTCGACCTGACTTAAGCTTTGTAGTGCGCAAGCTATCTCAACACTTCGCTGAGCCAACTGAAGAACATTGGCTCACAGTAAAACATGTACTCAGGTACTTAAAAGGAACAACAGAGAAAGAGTTATGCTTCAGGAAAAATGACAAAGAAGGGCTAGGCCTACGGGTATACACCGATGCTGATTGGGCAGCGGATGTGACTGACAGGCGCAGCACAACAGATTACTGTGCCAGTCTCAGTGAGAACACCTCTTTGATCTCGTGGAAGACAAGAAAACAGCCAACAGTGGCTCTTTCTACATGTGAAGCAGAATACATGTCCCTGGCTTCAGCCATGCAGGAATGCCTCTACTTAGAGCAACTACTCAAAGGTATAGATAAATACCAATATGCACAGACAAAAGTCTATGAGGATAATCAAGGTGCTCTAGCTAAGAACCCAGTGAGCAGGCAGAGATGCAAACACATTGACATCAGGTATCATTTCATAAGGGAAATTGTAAATGGAGGAAATGTGATTTTGGAGTATTGTCCTACTGAGCAAATTATTGCAGATGTGTTGACAAAACCTGTAACCGGACTAAAGAAATTTGCCAGAGACATGTTTGGTACTTCAAGTGAGTAACAGCAAGTTCACATTGTTAAGACATATAAAGAAAATTGTTTGCTTTATTGTTTTGTTATTGGTGAACTCAGTAAGCTAAGAACGAGTGGGGGTGTAGAGTATTAGGTCATTTACGTCCTTATACCTACTGTGAGCGTATATTGTTCTGTTATATGTATTACGGTAGGATTCTAATTGGAAATGACGTCATCACGTCAACGTGTACATCCTGGCGCTGCCGCGCAGTCGCAGTCTGTCTGTGATCACCTCATGGCATGTTCGTGTAAGCCAACGCAAATAAATATGCCGGATAGGCTAAAGATATGAATGTGTCCTGCCTACTTCGTATCCTACGCAAGGTCCAGCTGAGTATCCACTCTACTGCTCTACAGGCAGCATCAACCCTCATTCACATCTCCCCACACCTGCAGTGCATTGTAATCAACCTGCCTATTTAAGCCTACCCCGCACACTCAGACTTTGCCAGATTGTTCCTGATGACACAGACTCTCCAGCATTTACCCGGACTGATTCCCGTTGCCGACCCTGCCTGCCCCGGACCTGCCCGCCCTGCCTGGTTCCCGTTCTACCACCTGTCCCTGACTACGCCTCCGCCTGTCCCTGCCTGGTTCGTCTACCCAGCCCCGGTTCTGATCACCTGCCTGTCCCCGACTACGTCTCTGCCTGTCCCTGTCTGTGTGGTATTTATTGTAATAAATACCACTATCTGCCTTTGGTGTCCGTGTGCAGCACATAAAGTCCAAACGGGACGTTTTTTCAGCATGAGAAGAACGTAAACACCACATGACTTTCTAGCGGACCTCTCTGAGTGGTAGGGGGCAAGGTGGGCTGGATCATTGGATCTTGTTGTTGAACAGTGATCTACGGAGGACTACCTGGAGAGATGAGGTCTTCAGCAGACAGATCTGCAGCTGCACGGCCAGCCTTCTGTCGTCCCAGCCAAGAGGAAGGAGGCCGGGGTCCACGGCGTAGCCGGGCCTCATCCTCAGCTCACCCAGGATGAGACAACTCATGTGGGAGAGAAGGAGGAGCAGGAAGGCAGAGGGAGGAGCAGGAAGGAGGAGCAGGAAGGAGAGGAGCAGGAAGGCAGAGGGAGGAAGGAGGAGCAGGAAGGAGGAGCAGGAAGGCAGAGGGAGGAAGGACCAAGAAGGTACTGTAACAAAGAAGATGACAGATATATTGATCTGTTGATATAGCTGCATACCCCTGCTCACTATCTGTTGATACTTGTATACTTACCTGTATATATACCTGTAATTCTGCACATACCTCATACCTACTCTTTTACTATAGTAAGTAAAGTTATTGTTTCTAAGTTATATGCCTGTTTTTAACATCCTATTTAACACTGTACCATTATATATTATCATGCACTTTACTGTAACATGTGCTCTCCTTGTGCTGTGACATGAGAATTCATTTGAATCTAATCTTATCAAAATCTAAATCTTGAGGATTTAGATTCCTCTTTATGGGTCTCATGTCCTCTCAGTGAGATGAGGTCCTCTCATTAACCCGTCCTAGTATGAGGAGCAGTGGGTATCAGCTGTTGGATATACAGGGGAGCAGGGGAGGGGGCTGGTGCCTTGCTCAAGGACACTGAGGCAGTGACCAGGAGCCCAAGACCAGTTCTCACTCCGTACTTGGTTCATTTCAGGGTACTTGAATTCTTTTTTATATGAAAATGTGTATTCTGCTCATAATCTAGTACTATATTAAGCAACCCTTCCTCTTAAACCTGTAAGGTTTGGTCCCTCTGGACCATGTTAGTTGAATGTCTATTTGTATTTCAATAAATGTTATGGTATAACTGACCTTGTTGAGTTAGTAATTCATCTTGCCTTTACTTAAAGTGATTTGTTTAGGCCTAGATAGAGAAAGTCACCCATCTACAATGTAGGTGACAGCAGGTATAACGAGTTCTTCTCATTAGTTTTGGTTGTTGTTCACGCTGAATACATTCAGAATGTCATAGAACGTGAAATAAAGTTCCTATTCCTTTCTATAATTATATGATATTAATATGACGTGAGGTTACGTTAGCTTTGCACAAAAAGAGCTGATGTAAAAATGACTTTAGGAGTATTTTTAACTCCCACACCTTGAGTCTGGTTTGTTTGTTATTTTTGCTTTGTTTTTGTTTTGTCATCCCTAGATTCTGTTCTTTTTAAAACATTTACTTGAGTAAAAATTGAAATCAGTACTTTTCTCAAAGTATTTCCTTACACAAGTATCTGTACTTCTACTTAAGTACAGAATGTGTGTACTTTTGCCACCTCTGTATACCACCATATCTATACCACATATGTTCAACATTAGAGTGGATACTAACTAAGTTTGTGGTGATAGCATTTATTATGTTATTGACACAATGCTCCGTAGTCTGGACTCAGTGTGAGTTAACCCTCAATGAAACAACTCCCTCCTCCAGTATGAATGACCTACACTTTAACACTATACACTATACTATGTACTGTACAACATTAGATTTAACAATACTGAACACACTAAAAAGAACAATAAAGTGACTGATGGATGTTATGTACATATGTTGAATTGTGCAAAAAAGCATTTCAAAGCATTTCAAAGTGCCAGCGCTGCAGCTTCCCCTGGTGAGAGGAGAGCAGTCAGCCTCAGGTCAGACTCAGAGGAGAAGAGGTCACTGGAGGGGAGGAAGGCCGACAGGCTCACCTGTCCCAGTTAGACAAGCAGGTGGGGCCTCTGGTGGGGCCTCTGGTGGGGCCTCTGGTAGGGCCTCTGGTAAGGCCTCTGGTGGGGCCTCTGGTAGGGCCTCTGGTAGGGCCTCTGGTAAGGCCTCTGGTAGGGCCTCTGGTAGGGCCTCTGGTGGGACCTCTGGTGGGGCCTCCACCTTAGCCTGGGTAGTAGACTCAGGTCACTAGGCCCCTGCCTGCCCTTCTCCCTTCAGCCTCTATAGTTCAATGTGTCATGCATCATGCACAGGGACACCCAAACCTCTCCACCGACCTAAGGTGATGGTTCCTGGAGAGGCTATATACTATATCTATCTATATATAGATAGATATACTATATATAGATATACAGATACAGATACAGATTACTTTATTAATCCCGAGGGAAATTAAGGTGCAACAGTTGACACAGGGGGAATAAAAGCACACACAAAAAATACTAATACCTAAGCTAAAAAACAATAAAAATTGTATAAACAAAAATATAGTTAAATGAAATCTAAATGTATTGATAAATGAAGATAAATTTACAGTATTATTACAGTAGTACGTAGGTATATACAATACACAACAATACGTATAGTGCAAATTGGCAGAATAATATATTAATAAATAAATCAACTGAAAGTGACATGTGTAAAGTGAAAAAGTGAATTTGAAGAGTGATTTGCAGTGCGTTGACCAAAAAATAATAATATTTAAGTACGTTGGCCTCAGGTCACTGAGTCGCCACTGTCCCTCTCACGACCCGAGGTAGATGAGTTAAAAAGTCTAATTGCCACAGGAAGAAAGGACTTCCTATGGCGTTCTGTGGTGCACCTGGGTGGAATGAGTCTGTTGCTAAAGGTGCTTCTATATGAGGTCAGCACCTGATGGAGAGGGTGAGAGTTGTTGTCAAGGATACTACGCAGCTTGCGCAGCATCCTTCTCTCAGACACCACCAACAAGGAGTCCAGCTGGACCCCCAGGACAGCGCCAGCCTTCCTGACAATCCTGCTGATCTTGTTGGCGTCTGCTGATCTCAACCTGCTTCCCCAGCACACAACACCGGAGAAGATGGCACTGGCTACCACCGACTGGTAGAACACATTCAGCATCTTGTTGCAAACGTTGAAGGACCGGAGCCTCCGCAGGAAGTAGAGACGGCTCTGGCCCTTCTTGTAAACAGCCTCAGAGTTCTTGGCCCAGACCAGTTTATTGTCCAGATGAACTCCCAGGTATTTATATTCCTGGACAACTTCAGCGGACACACCCTTGATGGAAATGGGTGTGGGTGTGGATTTCCTCCTGCGGAAGTCCACCACCATCTCCTTCGTCTTGTCAGTGTTGAGCTGCATGTGGTTCAGCTCACACCACTCAACAAAGGAGTCCACGACGCCCCTGTACTCCTCATCGTTTCCCTCGCTGACACAACCAACAACTGCAGAGTCGTCCGAGAACTTCTGCAGATGGCAGGACACAGAGTTGTACTGGAAGTCTGAGGTGTAAAGGGTGAACAGGAATGGGGAAAGAACAGTTCCCTGTGGAGCACCAGTGCTGCTGACCACAGTGTCAGACACACAGTCCTGCAGTCTGACAAACTGTGGACGACCCGTCAAATAGTCAGTAATCCAGGACACCAGGGAAGAGTCCACCTTCATCGCCGTCAGCTTACTTCCCAGCAGGGCAGGCCGGATGGTGTTGAACGCACTGGAGAAGTCGAAAAACATGATTCTCACAGTGCTCCCGGGTCTGTCCAAGTGGGCGTAGGCACGATGAAGCAGGAAGATGATGGCGTCCTCCACTCCCAGTTTCGGCTGGTAGGCAAACTGAAGAGGGTCCAGCGATGATCTGACCAGGGGCCGAAGAAGCGTCAGGACCAGCCTCTCAAAGGATTTCGCCACGTGGGACGTCAGCGCCACCGGTCTGTAGTCGTTTGAGGTGCTGGGACGTGCCTTCTTCGGAACCGGCACCAGGCAGGATGTCTTCCACAGCACAGGGACCCTCTCCAGTCTCATGCTCAGGTTGAAGATGTACTGCAGGACTCCACTCAGCTGGGCAGCACATGTTTTGAGGACCCTCGGGCTGACGCCGTCAGGACCAGCAGCCTTGTCTGGATGGAGCCTGCACAGCACTTTCCTCACCTGCTCAGCTGTGAAGGTATGTGTGACGTGTATGGGGGCAGGAAGAGTCACTGTTGTGTTGATGGGGGAGGGGTGAGGTAGTGGTGGTGGGGGAGAGAGAACAGGTATGTTGATGCTGGAGAGGGACGGTGGGGGAGGGGGGACAGCAGGGCTGGGGGGCTGGAGGGGAATGGTTGTAGAGGGGCTGGGGGAGGGGGGGTAGACCGGAGCCCACTCATTGAATCTATTGAAAAACAAATTCAACTCGTTGGCCCGATCAGGACCACCCCCTATTGTCTGGCTACCAGGTTGTTTGTAGCCAGTGATGCTCCTCATGCCACTCCACACATCCTTCAGGTTGTTCTGCTGAAGTTTGTGCTCCAGCTTCCTCCTGTAGTTGTCTTTGCCCTGCTGGATCCTCTCCTTCAGCTCCCTCTGAACCCGCCTCATCTGCTCCCTATCCCCATCTCTGAAGGCCCTCTTCTTCTCATTGAGCAGGACCTTGATGTCTCGGGTGACCCATGGCTTGTTGTTGGGGAAACAGCGTACAGTCTCTATGGGAACAACACTATCCACACAGAAGTTGATGTACCCTGTTATACATTCCGTGAGATCATCAAGGTCCTCTCCATGTAAGTCACAGAGGAAATCCCAGTCTGTTGACTCAAAGCAGCCCCGCAAGTCCTCATCGGCCTCCTGTGACCATCTCCTCACAGTCCTTGTGGTCACAGGCAGCCGCTGTACTAGAGGCCTATACAGGGGCTGGAGGTGGATGAGGTTGTGGTCTGACCTTCCAAGAGGAGGAAGGGCAGTGGCACTGTATGCCTCCTTAACATTGGCATACAGCAGGTCCAGTGTCTTGTTTTCCCTGGTGGGACAGTCCACAAACTGCTTGAAGGTGGGCAGTGTTGCAGCCAGAGTCACGTGGTTGAAATCCCCAGATATCGCGATGAATGCTTCAGGGTGCTGTGTCTGAAGTCTCGCGACGACGGAATGGGTGACGTCACACGCGAGCGCCGCGTTTGCCGACGGTGGAATGTAAACAATAACAAGAAGCACATGGGAGAACTCTCGCGGCAGATAGTATGGCCGCAGACTCACGGCCAGCAGTTCAATGTCCGGGCTACACACACGTTCCTTCACAGTAACATGTCCAGGGTTACACCACTTGTTGTTAACGAGAATAGCAAGTCCCCCACCTTTCCTCTTGCCACTCTCTCGGTGCGTCCTGTCCGCCCGGACGGTTAGAAAGCCGTCCACGGTAAC
Organism: Muraenolepis orangiensis; assembly: GCA_027704905.1. Taxonomy (NCBI): domain Eukaryota; kingdom Metazoa; phylum Chordata; class Actinopteri; order Gadiformes; family Muraenolepididae; genus Muraenolepis; species Muraenolepis orangiensis. The sequence goes on along the minus strand of CM051010.1, from coordinate 5,996,692 downwards.
ATTGGAGTCCGGGGTGTCCTCGTTGAGCCACGTCTCCGTGAAACAAAGCACGCTGCTCTCCCGGTACACCCGCTGGGTCATCACCAGGCCCGCTAGCTCGTCCATCTTATTCGCTAGCGACCTCACGTTCCCCATGGTGATGGAAGGCAGATATGGTTTATATCTCCGCTTCCTCTCCCGCTGTCTCTCCTGCTGTTTACGTCCAGCCTTGCATCCCCTGTACGTCCTCCTCAGCTCCCCGGGGAGGTCGGGGATGTCGGGCCTCTCCCGTAGCAGCGAGGTCTGTTGGAGCGACAACAGCTGACTCCGCGCGTAGACAATGGCTCCGCCGTAATGTTGAGCCACGACGGAGACGCGGTTCAGTAACAGTGTCCCCAGAATGAGAAACACGGCAAAAACTTCCCTAAACATAGCTGGCTGAGGGTTGCACAGCTACTTAACAAAAAAAACTATACTAAAAACAACAATAATATAAGAATAAATAACTAAAAAGTAAGAGGGGAGGGGGAGCAACTGTTGCTGGCTGCCGCTCGTGGCAGCGCCGGAAGATTGTAGATCTATATATATACTATATATATCTATCTATAGATAGATAGATATACTGTAGATATCCATCTATTGTAGAGAGAGAGAGAGAGAGAGAGAGAGAGAGAGAGAGAGAGAGAGAGAGAGAGAGAGAGAGAGAGAGAGAGAGAGAGAGAGAGAGAGAGAGAGAGAGAGAGAGAGAGAGAGAATGAATGAATTCAAAAATTCATTCATTTGAAAAACCTGGGTTTGTGCTTAAAATATGATTTGTGTAATTTATTGGGAAGATGTACTGCACTTGTATGATCGTACGTAATTTATTATGGTGGTATTTAGATGAACGCTATTAAGGTGGAATTCAATTGGACACCAGGACAGGCCCACGGTGGAGATCCAGGGATGAAGGAGAACGGGATCCAAACACAACTCCTACACATTTACATATGTGTAAGACAATAAAGGGTTTGCATGCATTGTATACACTAGTGAGTGTGTGTGTGTGTGTGTGTGTGTGTGTGTGTGTGTGTGTGTGTGTGTGTGTGTGTGTGTGTGTGTGTGTGTGTGTGTGTGTGTGTGTGTGGTAGACAGGGTGAATACGGGGTGTCCCAAACCGTCAGGTCATGTCTCGATCAAATATTTACAAAACCGATTTTTCTACCTATAAATGTCACCTTTTAGTCACTGGATTCCGTCGTATTTAGATGATGACGCTCATTTAAGAAACGTGTGCGACGTCAGGGTTCGACAGCGGACCCCTTTCTGGTTAGTTAGTCCGAATGACCGACAGGTGGCAGTATAACGAGAAGCTGCTTTCCGTGTGTGTGTGTGTGTGTGTGTGTGTGTGTGTGTGTGTGTGTGTGTGTGTGTGTGTGTGTGTGTGTGTGTGTGTACGCGCGCGCGTGCGTGCGTGCGTGCGTGCGCGCGCGTGCGCGTGTGTGTCCCACGGTCGGTTGTAAGCATTGAGAGGAGGTCCAGAGGTTCTCTGGAATGTGAAGCCTCTTCATGTCAGCACAGGCCTCACAGGAAGGGGAACACATCCACTCATATTCACCATCCTGTATTATCTGTGGCAGTGGGGGAGGGGGGCAAGCCTACCTCTACCTACCGTATATATATATATATACTGTATATATAAATCTTCAACTGTTGATCTTACTACACACCCCTGCTCACTACTGTATATACATTTATATATATTTATCTGTTGATATAACTGCATACCCCTGCTCACTACCTGTTTATACTAGTATACTTACTGTTGCTGTTATACTGTCACATTTACACTCTGGTTAGATGCCAATACTTGTATTGGCATCTGTACTTGTGCTGCAATGACAATACATTAGAATCTAATTGAATCTATTGTGTCGCTCTAGTAAACTCACTTTCGCTGCAGAGGTTGCTGCAAAAAGAGAATTGATTTGTGTCCAATAGTAAAGTCAAATTCATTGTAGAAGTACGTTCGTTCAATTCAAGATTCAAGAGTCAAGATGTTTTTATTTGCCATGTGCAAACTAGTACAATGGAATTCACCTTCTCTTTGCAAAGAATTCTCATAACCAATTAAACCTGACTGGAATACGGAAACTGATTAGAGCTGGTTCCCCCATCGTAACGTGACAAACCCAGACCAGTTGGAATGTTTAACCTCCTCAAAAGACATGTGATAAAGTAATCCAGTTATCAGAAACACAGACAGGGCTCTTTTCTGTAAACATTCTTAAATAAGGCCAGGGTATTTGTGTATTGTGTGTGTGTGTGTCTGTGTGTGTGTGTGTGTGTGTGATTTCCACACAAACTGTTAACACTGTGTCAAGTTGTAAAGTAAAGACCAGGCACCAGGCAGGGATATGATGACCACAGCCTGCCACCAGTTCCTTCTCCTGTTCATTTGTAGCATCTGCTGACATCACCAGTTCCTGAAAAGCAACGGTCGTAGGGCCGGTCGTAGGGTCTGTCGTAGGGTCTGTCGTAGGGCCGGTCGTAGGGTCTGTCGTAGGGCCGGTCGTAGGGTCTGTCGTAGGGTCTGTCGTAGGGTCGGTCGTAGGGTCTGTCGTAGGGCCGGTCGTAGGGTCTGTCGTAGGGTCTGTCGTAGGGTCTGTCGTAGGGCCGGTCGTAGGGTCTGTCGTAGGGTCTGTCGTAGGGTCTGTCGTAGGGCCAGTCGTAGGGCCGGTCGTAGGGCCGGTCGTAGGGCCTGTCGTAGGGCCTGTCGTAGGGCCTGTCGTAGGGCCGGTCGTAGGGCCGGTCGTAGGGCCGGTCGTAGGGCCTGTTATCGTGGCCCAGGCCATCAGAATGTGCTGATGAAGCAACATTACAACAAAAAAAGATTTGTTTGCGTTCTATTTTGGCTGCGTGACGTTGGGCCAGGAGGCGGTGAGGCCAGGAGGCGGTGAGGCCAGGAGGCGGTGAGGGCCAGGAGGAGGTGAGGGCCAGGAGGCGGTGAGGCCAGGAGGCGGTGAGGCCAGGAGGCGGTGAGGGCCAGGAGGAGGTGAGGGCCAGGAGGCGGTGAGGGCCAGGAGGCGGTGAGGCCAGGAGGCGGTGAGGGCCAGGAGGTGGTGAGGCCAGGAGGCGGTGAGGGCCAGGAGGCGGTGAGGCCAGGAGGCGGTGAGGGCCAGGAGGCGGTGAGGCCAGGAGGCGGTGAGGGCCAGGAGGAGGTGAGGGCCAGGAGGCGGTGAGGGCCAGGAGGCGGTGAGGGCAGGAGGCGGTGAGGGCAGGAGGCGGTGAGGGCCAGGAGGCGGTGAGGGCCAGGAGGCGGTGAGGGCCAGGAGGCGGTGAGGCCAGGAGGCGGTGAGGCCAGGAGGCGGTGAGGGCCAGGAGGAGGTGAGGGCCAGGAGGCGGTGAGGGCCAGGAGGCGGTGAGGGCCAGGAGGCGGTGAGGCCAGGAGGCGGTGAGGGCCAGGAGGCGGTGAGGGCCAGGAGGCGGTGAGGCCAGGAGGCGGTGAGGGCCAGGAGGCGGTGAGGGCCAGGAGGCGGTGAGGCCAGGAGGCGGTGAGGGCCAGGAGGCGGTGAGGGCCAGGAGGCGGTGAGGCCAGGAGGCGGTGAGGGCCAGGAGGCGGTGAGGGCCAGGAGGCGGTGAGGCCAGGAGGCGGTGAGGGCCAGGAGGCGGTGAGGCCAGGAGGCGGTGAGTCACAGGGCATCGCGTCTCACTGGCTGCTTTGCATTAAGCCTGCTTGGAACAACAGGACGACAGGAAGGACTCACATGGCCAGAGGTCAAAGGTCGGGCATGTGACTCCATTCATCATGAGCTTGGACCGAGGGACATATATGGTGATATGAAACCATGTGTGGTGAGTTTTTAGGGATGTATGTTTATATGATGATGATGATGAGATCGACATCGGGCACATCTATGTGCTGATATATCACTTTTTAAAAAGTTTTAAAATATTGTAGTATGACAACAAAGAACATGTCTATATGTTATCAAGTGTGTGTGTGTGTGTGTGAGACAGATAAAGTTTGGTTGACACTTTGGTGTGTGTGTGTGTGTGTGTGTGTGTGTGTGTGTGTGTGTGTGTGAGAGAGATAACGTTTGGCTAAAACCGCGTGTCATATCCTCTTATTTGACGTACAGTTTGAATGGCAAACGGGAAGTGAACTGGGATTTGAAAGTCTTGTTTTTTGGACTATTGTCCCGGTGTCCTGTGGTTGTTATGTCGCTTCTGTTTGGGTAAAAACCAAACGCTGTGTGCATATAAACAACCAGTCAGCCTAATGGGAGGCTCCTCCCTACCCTCACCCACTACCCATTAGCATCCTCCCTACCCTCACCCCTCTAGCATCCTCCCTACCCTCACCCACTACCCATTAGCATCCTCCCTACCCTCACCCACAACCATTAGCATCCTCCCTACCCTCACCCAATAACCATTAGCATCCTCCCTACCCTCACCCAATAACCATTAGCATCCTCCCTACCCTCACCCAATAACCATTAGCATCCTCCCTACCCTCACCCACTACTCTATTAGCATCCGCCCTACCCTCACCCACTACTCCATTAGCATCCTCCCTACCCTCACCCACTACTCCATTAGCATCCTCCCTACCCTCACCCAATACCCCATTAGCATCCTCCCTACCCTCACCCCTCTAGCATCCTCCCTACCCTCACCCACTACCCATTAGCATCCTCCCGACCCTCACCTCTCACCCCATTAGCATCCTCCCTACCCCTCACCCACTACTCATTAGCATCCTCCCTACCCCTCACCCCTCTAGCATCCTCCCTACCCTCACCCCTCTAGCATCCTCCCTACCCTCACCCACTACTCATTAGCATCCTCCCTACCCCTCACCCCTCTAGCATCCTCCCTACCCTCACCCACTACCCCATTAGCATCCTCCCTACCCTCACCCACTAGCCCAGCGGGGGGCGGTGGTGTTGGGTGGAGGTGGAGCCCAGCGGGGAGCGGTGGTGTTCGGTGGTGTTGGGTGGAGCCCAGCAGGGGGCGGTGGTGTTGGGTGGAGGTGGAGCCCAGCAGGGGGCGGTGGTGTTGGGTGGAGGTGGAGCCCAGCGGGGGGCGGTGGTGTTGGGTGGAGGTGGAGCCCAGCGGGGGGCGGTGGTGTTGGGTGGAGTCTGGAGTCGGAGCGACGGAGGAACAACCAACACAGACTTGGTGGTAGCGAGAACCGGACAGTGTTCCCAAACGATCGCCGTACCTGGGGGGTTTGTGATCGGGGTTTGTGATCGGACTGTGTGTGGGGTGGTTCGTGGCGTTATTAGAGAGTCCCGATGATCGAGGTATCGATCCCCTCGCTGGAGCGACAAGTGGACGAGTCGGGGAAATCCAAAAAGGTGAGCGCCATTTAGTTTCTAAATATTCAGGCCAAATGTCCCCCTGGGGGGTGGTTATGTATGTATTTGATTAGTAGTTTAGTAAATCAGTGTCACACACATGGTTCACGGTACGCCTGTGAACGAGATACATTGCACCGCCTAGGTATAAGCACCGCCTAGGTATAAGCACCGCCCGCCCCAGGTGAGTGAGTGAGGGTCAAAGATGTGAAATTCGATGTTGACTTTCTCAGCTCTTGGTGAAAAAGCCCATAGTTGACCTGAGGGTCAGCTTTCACCACAGTGACACAGCTGATCTGTTCTCTGGAACCTTCTCTTCAACTTTCCCTTTTATTTTCCAATCTGGATATATCCAGTGTGGCAAGGTTGGGGAATTCCATACAAATTATCTAATGGCCAGAATTTAACCTGTTTTTATACAGATAATATAACTTGTGTGTATGGTGGTGTCACTAGTTTGGTCAAGCATGCAGTGGTCAGGTCAGTTTGTAGCCATTGGGAAGTCCCAGTATAACCTAGCTTGTGCTGCTCCACTCCCAGGTGAAAGCTACTGGCTCTGATCCACTAGGTCTGCAGAACACCTGTAGGCATCCTGGACGAAGACATCCATCCCTGACCTGTTCATGAATTTGAATGAATGAATGACAGTATTACAGTGGTGTTGTAAAGTATATATAGTCCTATAGCTATGGGCCCAGAATACCTGCGTCTCAAACAAGCAGAAGAAGAAGCAGCACAGAAACTAATCCCAAAGCTAGCCGGACTCATCAGGGGAGGAACCGGTCCTGTTCATTTCTTTCTATAGACCTATCACAATTAGTCTCAAAGGGGTGTTCACACTGGATGAACAGGATTACATTCTTTGCTTCTCATTTTAAAGTCATACCTTCAACTTTCCTTTCCTTTCTTTATTTGTCCCAGCAATAAGGAACACGGCAGTGGGATACAAACGTAACAACATTAAACACACAGGACACGTAGACGTCAACACTAATACCAAGGATAAAAGATAAAGACCATAATAATACAGCACTAAGTTAAGAACAATTATTATGTACAGTCAGTCATGTACAGAAGTCCTGGTTCTTGTTGTGTTGCTGTTTGTGAACGCTGCTCTATAAACAAAGTTAGATCTTTTTTCAAAGGGGGGATGAGGGAAGAAGAACCGTAAACCAAATGGCGTGGACAGCCAGCAGCAGGTGTGCGGTTCAGAGCCTGGGAGAGCGTAGGCCTGCTCTAAGCCAGTAGGGTTCAGATGACGGACCCCCACATTCTGGAGTCACAGCCGTGCTCTACGTCCAGCGCTGTGGTAACCAGCTGGGGGAAGGATGGTTCCTTATTGTATGTGTCAAAGACAAATGTGCATTAAGCCCACTAATTAAAGTGTTAATTCAATATTCAAGATTTTTATTTTCAATAAGTACAATGGAATGCTAACTCTCCATTCCCTCGTGCAGTATGAATTTATAAAACACAAAACTTTACAAAATACACACAATAAATAATGAACAAAAGTGACTGAAGGATATGTACATTTGTAGAATTGTGCAAAAAGCATTTTATGTTCCTCATAGTAATGAATCGTTTTTATCATCTTAAACAAATGCAATGTCATCTCCTGTGTGTGTGTGTGTGTGTGTGTGTGTGTGTGTGTGTGTGTGTGTGTGTGTGTGTGTGTGTGTGTGTGTGTGTGTGTGTGTGTGTGTGTGTGTGTGTGTGTGTGTGTGTGTGTGTGTGTGTGTGTGTGTGTGTGTGTGTGTGTGTGTGTGTGTGTGTGTGTGTGTTTCATCTCCTCCTGTGTGTGTGTGTGTGTTTCATCTCCTCCTTCTGTGTGTGTGTGTGTTTCATCTCCTCCTTCTGTGTGTGTGTGTGTTTCATCTCCTCCTGTGTGTGTGTGTGTGTTTCATCTCCTCGTGTGTGTGTGTGTGTGTGTGTGTGTGTTTCATCTCCTCCTGTGTGTGTGTTTCATCTCCTCCTGTGTGTGTGTGTGTGTGTTTCATCTCCTCCTGTGTGTGTGTGTGTTTCATCTCCTCCTGTGTGTGTGTGTTTCATCTCCTCCTGTGTGTGTGTGTGTGTGTGTGTGTGTGTGTGTGTTTCATCTCCTCCTGTGTGTGTGTGTGTGTGTGTGTGTGTGTGTGTTTCATCTCCTCCGTGTGTGTGTGGTGTGTGTGTGTGTGTGTGTGTGTGGTGTGTGTGTGTGTGTGTGTGTGTGTGTGTGTGTGTGTGTGTGTGTGTGGTGTGTGTGTGTGGTGTGTTCTGCCAGCAGCTCTACCGAGTGGACGTGTTATTCAATGGGAGGAAGCACTGCGTGCTACGGAGGCACAGCGAGTTCCAGATTCTCCACAGAAAAGTAGGGAGGTGAACTGTGCTGTCTCTGACCCTCACTTCATCACCCTCCTGCACGGAAGGAGGCGTGTATTCACTGAAATAACGTCCATCATTGGGGCTGCAGCCGATAACATTGATATGATTTGAATTATGTAGTTTGTGTTTGTCTATCAACCTAACCTTGACCCATACTAACCTGTATATACACCTATAACTCTGCACATATCTCATACCTAGTCTATAAGTTATTTTATACCAGTTCTTATACCTGGTAGTCAGTTTTTACAACCTTTTTAACCACTGCACATTATACATTACCTGCACTTTACTGCAACATGTCCACTCTGGTTAGATGCTGAATTGTTTTCGCTGTACTGAACTTGTGCTGTGAGATGACAATACATTAGAATCTAATGTAATGTAAGTGGTTAAAGGAGTGTTGTTCTGACCTGTTACCCTCCTGTCATTCTGAATGCTGTTCTCAGCTACGGAAGGTAGTGCAGACCCCTGACTTCCCCAGCAAGAGGAACCCACATCTGAGGACCAAACCCCTGGAGCAGAGAAGGCAGGAACTAGAGTACTACATCCAGGTTAGTCCCAGGTCACGTGAGCTGGTCTACCCCAGGTCACGTGAGCTGGTCTACCCCAGGTCACGTGAGCTGGTCTACCCCAGGTCACGTGAGCTGGTCTACCCCAGGTCACGTGAGCTGGTCTACCCCAGGTCACGTGAGCTGGTCTACCTCTCAGCGGTGTTCTCTCAGATCCACCGTAGAGTGTCTGCACTGTACTTCCAGTCCTGCCTACTGGGTCTCAGCTGAGCGCAGATGCTGAATCTTAACCCAACTCTGTCATTTAATGGATTTGGGGTAAGATTTGTGTCAATAAGTTGGGAGATCTAGCTATAAGCAACATGGAAAGAAGGTAACCATTGTTAATTAGCATATACTACCCACATTGGAATTATACCAAGCCAGTTGCAAGCTCCCCTATTATTAACAATATGCACCAGTGGGAGGTGCTGTTGCATTGCAGAAGGTTTAGAGATCAGCTGAAGGTTTACAATAAAAGCAGTTAAGTAATGTCGTCTCTTTAAAGAAATAAACATCAGTTTTGTCATCAGTAGTTATTAAATAACCAACGTTTACATTAAACACAACCGATTTTGCACTGTGAACCGCCACACACCATAATCCAGAAAACGTTTGGGACAAGTCCAATGAATTGAGACTTAACCAGTGTTTATTAGTTTATTAGTACTGACTTCATCCACCAGGACATCCTGTATCAGTATGAAGACGTGCCCAAAGAGCTCCTGGACTTCCTCCACCTCCGACACTTCCACACGGGGAACCAAATCAACAGCATGGAGTGAGTCTGTCCCTCCCTCTCTCTCTCTCGCTCTCTCGCTCTCTCTCTCTCTCTCTCTCTCTCTCTCTCTCTCTCTCTCTCTCTCTGTCTCTCTGTCTCTGTCTCGTCTCTCTCTCGCTCTCTCTGTCTCTCTCTCTCTTCCCCCCCCCCCCCCCAGCTATATTTACACCTCTATTTTTAGGAGAAGGAGAGCCTGGTGGCATGGACTTGACCCCCCGCTCCAAGGGGAATCTCCCCTTAAACTTGAGAAGGGAGAGGGATGCCTCCTTCCATAGGACGGTAGATGAGTTCTCAGTATGAGGACACCATGGAGGGAGGGTTTTGGTCATGGGTTTTGGTCATGGGAGATTAAACATCTCTTTTATTTGTCTTTGTTTGTCCAGGTTTTTTCTTTTTTAAACAGGTTTCTATTTGTTGCTGAAATATGACGTGTTGACAGTCTTTAGAAGTGTATTGGTTTCCCCTCAGGGCTTGGAGGTGTGGACTGAACTGTACTCACACACGTGTCATCTTAAAACCATTCTACTTTATATTTGTTTTGACCAATCATGTTGCTGGTAGCAGGGATCTGAACACTGAGCTCTAGTCACTTGGGAAAAGTGTAACCGTGAAGACTTAAAATCCCCTTCTGAAAGCTTTATCTACTCAAGTGAATCCGATTTCTTCAGAAGAATATCTCTGTGCCCTCTCCTCCCAGAAGTTCTACTAGAACACAGTAGAACTGATCAGAAGTTCTACTAGAACCCAGTAGGACTGATCAGAAGTTCTACTACAACACAGTAGGACTGATCAGAAGTTCTACTATAACCCAGTAGGACTGATCAGAAGTTCTACTATAACCCAGTAGGACTGATCAGAGGTTCTACTATAACACAGTAGGACTGATCAGAAGTTCTACTATAACACAGTAGGACTGATCAGAGGTTCTACTAGAACCCAGTAGGACTGATCAGAGGTTCTACTAGAACCCAGTAGGACTGATCAGAGGTTCTACTATAACCCAGTAGGACTGATCAGAGGTTCTACTATAACACAGTAGGACTGATCAGAAGTTCTACTATAACACAGTAGGACTGATCAGAGGTTCTACTAGAACCCAGTAGGACTGATCAGAGGTTCTACTATAACCCAGTAGGACTGATCAGAAGTTCTACTATAACCCAGTAGGACTGATCAGAAGTTCTACTAGAACACAGTAGGACTGCTGGATCCGAGATGAAGGCACACCAGGTGTGACAATCCATTATTAAGTCAATACTGTTTTATTCTACAGATCTCTGGATGATTTGGAGGACCGGGGTTACGGGTGAGACCTTTAACTGCTGGCATTGTTTTACAATTGTGTTACGTGTACGTTCATTTTTAAAGTGACTACAAAGCTTTTTGGTTCTACTTGACTCTTGTGTGTGTGTGTGTGTGTGTGTGTAATATATATATACACATCCTTGTTTTGTTGTTCAGCTATCAGCTGCCACACCAGCGTGTCTTGGGGTTCCTCGAGGACCCTTACCTCACAGGCTGCCGCTCCACAGGTAAGGGCTGTAAACACATCAGTGAGGGGCGGGCCTATAGAGAGCACTTCCTGTAGGGCGGGTTTATATCTGTTTACACAAGATTCCAGATTCAAGATGCTTTTATTAGTTTTTTATTTGTCTTTTACAAGTACAATGGAATGCTTCTTCTACAGTCCCTCCCGCAGTAGGAATTTCCTACAATTCACCACTGTATACTATAGATGTATACTATAGATGTATACTATATATGTATACAATAGATGTATACTATAGATGTATACTATAGATGTATACTATGTACTATACTTATACTATCAATTCACAAATATTCACTTGACATTCAGCCCCGGTTGTATTTGCGTTGTTTTAGTTTGTTTTTAACCCTATAGTCTATGAACACATGACTACAGACAGCTTCAACCCAAACCAAACCACTATCAAGTACCATGCAATACGTTCATAGCATATAATGGACCATCTGCCGTATGGCCCCATAAGCAACTGGGCCATTCCGGCTGTATTCCGAAACAATTTTTATTGTACTCGATCTCCATTTTGCCCGCTGTTCCGATGGTCAAACGGTCATGAAGTCAGCTTAACGAGACGCCGCAGCGCCGAGTGACTGGAGGACGGAGGACCATCGGTGATCCTCCCAGGAGGGGTTGGGATCCTTGGAGCCTTGATTCCTCCACCGGCTTTAGACAAACCCATCAGTGGGTGGAGGAAGAGGGTTTGGGCTTTCCCACATGCTTATACTCTGTACTCTATGTTCTATACTCTATACTCTGTACTCTGTACTCTATGTTCTATACTCTATACTCTATACTCTGTACTCTGTACTCTGTACTCTATGTTCTATACTCTGTACTCTGTACTCTGTACTCTATACTCTGTACTCTGTACTCTATACTCTATACTCTGTAATCTATACTCTGTACTCTATGTTCTATACTCTGTACTCTGTACTCTGTACTCTGTACTCTATACTCTGTACTCTGTACTCTGTACTCTATGTTCTATACTCTGTACTCTATGTTCTATACTCTGTACTCTATACTCTATACTCTATACTCTGTACTCTATGTTCTATACTCTATACTCTGTACTCTATGTTCTGTACTCTATACTCTGTACTCTGTACTCTGTACTCTATGTTCTGTACTCTGTACTCTGTTCTATACTGTAAACTCTGTACTCTGTACTCTGTACTCTATGTTCTGTACTCTATGTTCTATACTCTGTACTCTATACTCTGTACTCTATGTTCTATACTCTGTACTCTATGTTCTATACTCTGTACTCTGTACTCTATGTTCTGTACTCTATACTCTGTACTCTGTACTCTATGTTCTATACTCTATACTCTATGTTCTGTACTCTGTACTCTATGTTCTATACTCTATACTCTGTACTCTATGTTCTGTACTCTGTACTCTATGTTCTATACTCTGTACTCTGCACTCTATGTTCTGTACTCTATACTCTGTACTCTGTACTCTATGTTCTGTACTCTGTACTCTGTTCTATACTCTATACTCTGTACTCTATGTTCTGTACTCTATACTCTGTACTCTATACTCTGTACTCTATGTTCTGTACTCTATACTCTGTACTCTATGTTCTGTACTCTATGTTCTATACTCTGTACTCTATGTTCTGTACTCTATACTCTGTACTCTGTACTCTATGTTCTATACTCTATACTCTGTACTCTGTACTCTATGTTCTATACTCTGTACTCTATGTTCTATACTCTATACTCTGTACTCTATGTTCTAGACTCTGTACTCTATGTTCTGTACTCTATGTTCCATACTCTGTACTCTGTACTCTATATTCTATACTCTGTACTCTATGTTCTATACTCTGTACTCTGTACTCTATGTTCTGTACTCTATACTCTGTACTCTATGTTCTATACTCTATACTCTGTTCTCTATGTTCTGTACTCTATACTCTGTACTCTGTACTGTATGTTCTATACTCTATACTCTGTACTCTGTACTCTATACTCTGGACTCTATACTCTGTACTCTGCACTCTGTACTCTATGTTCTGCACTCTATACTCTATACTCTATACTCTGTACTCTGTACTCTATGTTCTATACTCTATACTCTGTACTCTGTACTCTATGTTCTGTACTCTGTACTCTATGTTCTATACTCTGTACTCTATGTTCTATACTCTGTACTCTATACTCTGTACTCTGTACTCTATGTTCTGTACTCTATGTTCTGTACTCTGTACTCTATGTTCTATACTCTGTACTCTATGTTCTAGACTCTATACTCTGTACTCTATGTTTTATACTCTGTACTCTATACTCTGTACTCTATGCTCTGTACTCTATGTTCTATACTCTATACTCTGTACTCTATACTCTGTACTCTATGTTCTGTACTCTATACTCTATGTTCTATACTCTATACTCTGTACTCTGTACTCTATGTTCTGTACTCTGTACTCTGTACTCTATACTCTATACTCTGTACTCTATGTTCTGTACTCTGTACTCTATGTTCTATACTCTGTACTCTGCACTCTATGTTCTGTACTCTATACTCTGTACTCTGTACTCTATGTTCTGTACTCTGTACTCTGTTCTATACTCTATACTCTGTACTCTATGTTCTGTACTCTATACTCTGTACTCTATGTTCTGTACTCTATACTCTGTACTCTATGTTCTGTACTCTATGTTCTATACTCTGTACTCTATGTTCTGTACTCTATACTCTGTACTCTATACTCTGTACTCTGTACTCTATGTTCTATACTCTATACTCTGTACTCTGTACTCTATGTTCTATACTCTGTACTCTATGTTCTATACTCTATACTCTGTACTCTATGTTCTAGACTCTGTACTCTATGTTCTGTACTCTATGTTCCATACTCTGTACTCTGTACTCTATATTCTATACTCTGTACTCTATGTTCTATACTCTGTACTCTGTACTCTATGTTCTGTACTCTATACTCTGTACTCTATGTTCTATACTCTATACTCTGTACTCTATGTTCTGTACTATATGTTCTATATGTTCTATACTCTGTACTCTATACTCTGTACTCTATGTTCTATACTCTATACTCTGTTCTCTATGTTCTGTACTCTATACTCTGTACTCTGTACTGTATGTTCTATACTCTGTACTCTGTACTCTATACTCTGGACTCTATACTCTGCACTCTGCACTCTGTACTCTATGTTCTGCACTCTATACTCTATACTCTGTACTCTGTACTCTATGTTCTATACTCTATACTCTGTACTCTATGTTCTGTACTCTGTACTCTATGTTCTATACTCTGTACTCTATGTTCTATACTCTGTACTCCGTACTCTATACTCTGTACTCTATGTTCTGTACTCTATGTTCTGTACTCTATGTTCTGTACTCTGTACTCTATGTTCTATACTCTGTACTCTATGTTCTAGACTCTATACTCTATACTCTGTACTCTATGTTTTATACTCTGTACTCTATGCTCTGTACTCTATGTTCTATACTCTATACTCTGTACTCTATACTCTGTACTCTATGTTCTGTACTCTATACTCTATGTTCTATACTCTATACTCTGTACTCTGTACTCTATGTCTGTCTGTACTCTGTACTCTATTCTCTATACTCTGTACTCTATACTCTATACTCTGCACTCTGTACTCTGTACTCTATGTTCTGTACTCTATACTCTATGTTGTATACTCTATACTCTGTACTCTATGTTCTATACTCTATACTCTGTACTCTATGTTCTGTACTCTATGTTCTATACTCTGTACTCTGTACTCTATGTTCTGTACTCTATGTTCTATACTCTGTACTCTATACTCTGTACTCTATACTCTGTACTCTATACTCTGTACTCTATGTTCTATACTCTATACTCTGTACTCTGTACTCTGTACTCTATACTCTATACTCTATACTCTATACTCTGTGCTCTGTGCTCTGTGCTCTGTACTCTGTACTCTGTACTCTGTATATGGCATGACTGATAGAGCGCCGGAAAAGAACGAAACAAAGAGCTTTAAACGCCTGACTAATAGTGAGTCTGTAGCTGATTGTATACCCACCAACGACTTCCGGTTCTCTGGTCGTATTTAAATTAGATTTGACGTCACTTGCAAGTCAAGAATATGTAACCGTTAACATGACATGTGAGGCTATGTGCAGTATGCAGGTCTCATGGGGCTGGAGGGCGTGTCTGATGGGGGCGTGTCTGATGAGGGCGTGTCTGATGGGCTGCAGGGCGTGTTTGATGGGGGCGTGTCTGATGGGGGCGTATCTGATGGGCTGGAGGGCGTGTCTGATGGACTGGAGGGCGTGTCTGATGGGCTGCAGGGCGTGTCTGATGGGGGTGTGTCTGATAGGGGCGTGTCTGATGGGCTGGAGGGCGTGTCTGATGGGCTGGAGGGCGTGTCTGATGGGGCGTGTCTGATGGGTTGGAGGGCGTGTCTGATGGGGCGTGTCTGATGGGCTGGAGAGCGTGTCTGATGGGTTGGAGGGCGTGTCTGATGGGGGCGTGTCTGATGGGCTGCAGGGCGTGTCTGATGGGCTGCAGGGCGTGTCTGATGGGCTGCAGGGCATGTCTGATGGGCTGCAGGGCGTGTCTGATGGGGGCGTGTCTGATGGGCTGGAGGGCGTGTCTGATGGGCTGGAGGGCGTGTCTGATGGGCTGCAGGGCGTGTCTGATGGGCTGGAGGGCGTGTCTCCTGGGTCTCCTTGAGACCTGTTGAGACGTGTGAGGGTAAAAAAAAAAAAAAATGTGAGAGTGGTGTGATTTCAAACAAAAGGTCTCGAGGCAATCAGATGAAAAACCCAATAGTTATGATTTAGGAAAAGTAGTAAATGAAACCGGAGGATGTTAGAAACGGTTTAACAGATGCCTTTGTTAGGGCTAGGGTTAGTCACATGGCAGACGGGTTAGTCACATGACGGACGGGTTAGTCACATGACGGACGGGTTAGTCACATGGCAGACGGGTTAGTCACATGGCAGATGGGTTAGTCACATGGGTCATGGGTTAGTCATATGGCAGACGGGTTAGTCACATGGCAGACGGGAGTGAACCACATCATCTGCATCGCCTTGAATGACGCTGAAGCAGCTCCACTGTTCCGATTGGTCCTCTGCTAGTGCTCCAATCCTCATGCTCCTTTCCTCATGCTTGACCACTACTGCTCCTATTCGAGGAATCAAGCCCAATCGCCATACAGAGTAAAGGGATCTGAACTGGGCTCCCTTCTTCCTCTGTGCTTTACGACTACTGCTTGACTACTGTTGATGAAGCCTCATCATCGAGTGTTGGAAAACGAGACAGTTTGGGAATGCAGCCAACGTGTGTCTCTCTCTCCCTCTCTCTCTCTCTCTCTCTCCCTCTCCGCCAGGTCTTCCAGACATGGTGGTGAACGGAGTTCTGGAAGGCTTCTACCCCCGGGACGTCCGGGTCAGCTTCACGGCCTGCACTAAGGACACGGCGGGGGGCCGTGTCTCCTCCTAGTGTCCACCGAGGAAGCCCACGCAAGAGGGCTCTTCTTCACGCTCTTCTTGAATCTTCTCTACACTCTTCATGACGCTCTTCTTCACACATGGGAGGAGGAGCCATCGGTGAAGAACATCTCGTCTATCTTGAATTCATTTTTAGGTTTTTTCAAACAATGTAGAATGTGCCATAACCTTTGTGTGCTTAAGCGTTATAGCATTCGAACTGTCAGATAGTTTATCATATTTGGATTAATTTAATTAATTTGTTAAGTTACTTGTGAATATTGATATATAGTGTGTTTGTATACTCATATTAAACTATTTCTTATGGCCAGTGTGGTTGTGTTTTGAATATGAACATCCTGAGTGTAGTAACCAACATCTGTTCAACATCCCTCAAACTAATTCAAGATTCAAGAGACTTTATTTATCCCGAGGGAAATTAAGGTGCAACAGTTGAAACAGGGGGAATAAATGCACACAAAATATACTAATACCTAAAAACTAAATAACAACTAACTAAACTAAACTAGTATAAACAAAATATAACTAAATGAAATCTAAATGTATTGACAGATGAATTGCACAATTTACAGTATTATTACAGTAATACGTAGGTATATACAATACACAACAATACGTATAGTGCAAATTGGCAGTAATAAAATACTAATAATGCTCCTTATCAGGTCTGGTTGCTTTATACTTAATATAATATAATGTATATGATATAAATTATTAATATAGTAATATATGTAACATTTTCTAATATACAATAATTTCAAAACAATGTATTTATTTTGAGGTCAGTAAATCCGTATAAACTCATGTAACGATGACCGAGCTCTCCTCTTGGTCTCCTCTTGGTCTCCTCTTGGTCTCCTCTTGGTCTCCTCTTGGTCTCCTCCTGGTCTCCTCCTGGTCTCCTCCCGGCCCCTCTTGGTCCCCTCCTCGGCCCCTCCTGGTCCCCTCTTGTCCCCTTCTGGTCCCCTCCTGGTCCCCTCCTGGTCTCCTCCTGGTCTCCTCCTGGTCCCTGGCCCAGGGCTGGGTGTCCATGGAGCCAGACGCGTCTTCATGTTGGGACCTGCGGTTATTAGTAGGCCAACACCGAAGACTTCGATTAGGACGCTGCGTCCTCGTTCCCAACTCGATATACAGATTATTGCCATCATATTGAATTAAGTAAACCTAGTGAATGGCCGATATAATAAGAGCTCTGTAAAGGGACAACAACACACAGCTAAAACCGAAAGTGACCAGCGGTGGCCTGGACCTCAGCGCATGCGCACTAAGTAGTGGGCGGAAGTCGGCGCACAGCTCGACGGGTGTCTGTCTGTCGGGATCTGTCTGTTCACTTCCGCGCTCCTTCACTCGTCGTCCCGGCACGGAGCTCCACTGAAACCTCCAGCCAGCGGTGCTCCTCAGACCATCAGTGTGTGTGTGTGTGTGTGGGGGGGGGGGGAATAGAGGTTCCGCCTTGGGGCTGACCCGCAGGA